>CAUYPK010082300.1:0-28109 GCA_963574355.1 Loris lydekkerianus
TCCTTCCCCAACTCCCTAGTGATGAAGGGCTTTCCTGACACATGGGATAGATCGTGCTTGTCCACATCCCTTTTCAGCGGTTTCTCTGTACTGTACTGCTTCTGATTCTGGTGAAAGATAGCACATGCCCCAATCAAGTACAGTTTCTGCTCAGGTGGATCAGCCAGATACAAAATATCTGTCAGGATTGGAACACGTACCTCACAGGGTGAGTATTCTTGGTAGATGGACCTGCCTTCAGAGTTTTAACCCGTGGCAGTCCTTCAGGTGTCTCTTCATCTTCTGTTCCATGCCAACAAACTTTCTCTGTATGCTTTGGTACAAGGGTAGTCAGGGCTGCTCAGGGAGTGAATGCAGCTCATTCCTGAGCACATATGGCATGACAGTGGGAAGTCAGCAGAGCCATCATCTGGTTCTAGGCAGGACAGAGCTGCCACTATGTGAAGCCCACAAGCTCTTCTGGAGTCATGGGAACCTGAGTTGGGTTCCTCAGCGCAGCCGCTGCCATCGGTCTGTTGGCAGATCGGAGTCAGGAGTGAGGAGCAACCGCGGCGGGGTCACCACCAGCTGCTATTTAGAGGGGCCGACCCTTGTTCTGAAGCCCGACTCAGCGCTCCTAACCAACGCCAGGACAGTCAGAGAACTACCGAAACGACTGCACCAGGAGAAATACCGGAAGTCCCGCCCCATCCTATTATTTTATTTTTTTGTGACAGAGTCTCAAGCTGTCCCCCTTGGCAGAGTGCCAGGGTATCATAGCTCACAGCAACCTCCAACTTGGGCTCAAGAAATTTTCTCGTCTCAGTTTTTCTATTTTTAGTAGAGATGGGGTCTTGCTTTTGCTCAGGCTGGTCTTGAACTTGTGAACTCAAGCAATCCACCTGCCTTGGCCTCCCAGAGTGCTAGGATTACAGGTGTGAGCTACTGGGCCCCGCCTCAAGTCTCAATTTTTTAAAATGGTTGAATAGTATTCCATGGTACACAGATACCACAGTTTGTTAAACCATTCCTGGGTTGGTGGGCATTTAGGTTGTTTCCACATTTTGGCAATTGTAAATTGAGCTGTGATAAACAATCTAGTGCAAATGTTTTTATGATAAAATGATTTTTTTTTCTTCTGGGTAGATGTCTAATAGTGCAACTGTGAGATCAAATGGGAGGTCTAATTTGAGTTCCTTGAGGATTCTCCATACTTCCTTCCAAAGAGATTGTACTAGTTTGCAGTCCTACCAACAGTGTAAAAGGGTTCTGTTCTCTCCACATCCATGTCAGCATTTGCAACTTTGAGGCTTTGTGATGTGGGGCATTCTCACTGGTGATATCTCAGGGTAGTTTTAATTTGTATTTCTCTGATGATCAGGAATGATAAGCAGAAAAATGCTACTTTACATTTCTCCCAAGGGCTATTTAACAACTTGTCCCCTGATCCTTTTGAGAGATGTTGCCTGACTTTTTCTGGTATTAATAATTCAGCCCAGGTGGGCCTGGTGGCTCACGGCTATAATCCTAGCACTCTGAGTGGTCAAGATGGGTGGATTGTTTGAGCTCAGGAGTTTGAGACCAGCCTGAGCAAGAGTGAGACCCCATCTCTACTGAAAACAGAAAAACTGACCAGGTGTTGTGGTGGGTGCCTATAGCCCCAGCTATTTGGGAGGCTCAGGCAGGAGGATCACTTGAACCTAGGAGACTGAGGTTACTGTGAGCTATGATGACATCATGGTACTCAACACCATGACAAAGTGACAAAGTGAGACTGTCTCTTAAAAAAAAAAAAAATCAGCCTAATTCAACCAATATTTTGTCAAGGAATGTTGAAAAAAGAAGTTGTCGAGGCATTAGGGGCAGATTAAGATGACTAAGACATGGAGACAGCCTAAGCTGCAGAGGGGCTTAAACTCATGTCACTTCTCTGCTTCCCATGTTGAAATGGCTTCTACGTCACTGAGACATAACTAGGACATAGCAGGCCCTCTGACTCTCTGCCTCTTGCACACCACTCCACTGACACCAGCCTCCCTGCCTTCAACAGGCAGCATATTCCCACCTCAGCAATTTTTTACTAGTTGTTCCCTGCTGAGAACATTCTCTTTCTCTTCTTTAGGTTTTTATTCAAAAGTCATGTTCTCAAGATAGCCTTCTCTGCTCTGCTATCTAAAATCCCCCAACTGCCATTTCATATTTCTGCCTTGCTTGATTTTTTTCTCCTCAGCACATACCATGATCTAATCAGGGGTTCTCAAACTACGGCCCACGGGCCACATGAGGCAGTGTGATTGCATTTGTTCTCGTTTTTTTTTTTTTTTTACTTCAAAATAAGATATGTGCAGTGTGCATAGGAATTTGTTCATAGTTGTTTTTGTTTTAACTATAGTCTGGCTCTCCAACAGTCTGAGGGACACTGAACTGGCCCCCTGTTTAAAAAGTTTGAGGACCCCTGATCTAAATTCTCTCTTTTTTATTTTGAGATAGGGTCTTGCTCTGTGGCCTGGGTAGAGTGCAGTGGTGTCATCATAGCTCACAGCAACCTCAAACTCTTGGGCCCAAGTGATCCCCCTGCTTCAGCCTCTCAGGTAGCTGGGACTACAGGTGCCCATCCCAATACCTGGCTAGTTTTTCTATTTTTAGTAGAGACAGGCTCTTGCTGTTGCTCAGGTTGGTTTTGAACTCCTGACTTTAAGCGATCCTCCTGCCTTGGCCTCCCAGAGTGCTGGGATTATAGGTGTGAGTCACCATGTCTAATCCACTAACTAATTTCTTATCAGTCTTGTTTATTGTCTGTCTCTCATTAGAAAATAAGCTCTGTTCCTGACGGCAGAAATTCATACCTGCTTTGCTGACTAGTACGTTCTCAGTGCCTAGTGCCTGGGAGTCACTGAGTGTTGCACACTGTTCAGTGAAAACAGCTAGATACGCCAGCTTGTGATATGTGTGACTAGAGGTAAAATACAGAGGCTATGAGGACATAAAAGAATAATTCTGGCTAGAGTTGGACAGAAAATGAGGGACAGCTGGAAGATCATGTTAGAAGGAGAAATGAAAAAAGTAGAACAGAATTGTCACCTATAGTAGGGGGAGGAGGACTGGGAATTATGATAACAGGAGAACCAAGGCAGAGTTGGCACGTGTCCAATGTGAGATATGAGAAGACAAGGGTCCTTATGTTCCTTGAATGAATAAAATGCAGGCAAACGGTGGTCTCAAATTTCATTGCAGCGTAATAATTTCTTGTGCTATCCTCCCAACAGGCATATACTGAGGCACAGCCAAAGTTAAGCGTCTTCTGCAGGTCCTTACCTCAGGAAGATACCGGCCCCAGAGCCGCAGGAGTAGGTGTGAGCTGTGCAGGCTCCTACGTCCTCCCCTTCTAGTTCCGTCTGGCAGCAGTAGCTCTGGGAGCACAGCAGAGTTCCACACACAAGGCACAGAGTTGGGGCTCTGCTCTTATCACCACCTGATTTGGGGCACCTCCATGGGTGGGGTGGGGGGGGAATCACATATCATTGCTCCAAGAAAAAGTAGCCAAAGAGCTGATGGTAAAAAACCCTTGGAAAAGAATTTTGCATTATCAAGAAGAACCAAGAAGCATATATGATATGGTATGAGCAAATTCATTCTTAGAAGAGGGAATAGGGAAAAACTCACACACATACACAAAAAGCATGACTGCAAACCCTCAAAGAATCAATAATTGGGAAAAAGATAAATAAAATCAATAGCAGAAAAGGATGAATAAATCATGCTATTGCCATGTAATAGAACAGTAGTGAATATCAACAAATGAATGTTATTTTTATCAACATAAATCTTAGAAATGATGACTGAAAAAAATCCTGCATAATATGTACCATATACTATCTTTTAAATAAAGCTCAAAAACACACGAAATAGTAATATATGCTGCTGAGGAATGTAAGCCGATGAAGTTAATGGTTAGGAATGCTTAACACTCCACTTACAACAGTAACTATCAGCAGGAGCAGAAAGAGGAGGCAGCAGAGAAGAGACATGCAGGGCTCCAACTGTCCAGGTAATGCTCAAATTCACATACCACTGTGCTGACTCTTTATGCTACTTGTCTGCCAAATCGTTAAAAATTATTCACAATTATAAGGACTCTGATTATTTTATTTTCATTTTTAATTGTTTTTGGTCTCTTATTTCAAAGTGCTTCAATTATTCAAATTACTTCGATTATTATTTAGATAACCTTTTGTGACTCAAATTTGCCCCTACCATCCCATTTGGTATATAAGGTGGAATGACACTGTTATAAATTAGGTAGTATATAATACTACTGATGTTATGACTTCCCTACCCAAACAAAAGGAACAACAATAAGAAAATCCCTATAATTCTTTGCATAGAGGTGTTTTCAGTGGCAGGGAATGTTCAATGCTCTGATAGCAAAACTTACGAGAAATTGGATGCTTGATTAATGAGGCTGCTGTAGTCTTCTGGAAGGTTTATTAATTTGTTAGATTCTCTTGGATAGCTAAAACAAAGTAAAGTTAAAAAAGCTCAGTTAATACAAGGTCATATTATAATGATGACAGCATAACTCTAATGTAGTCAAAACAAATAAAAGACTGAATGTGAGAGACTGTGTGCTACCACATGGGTATAAGAATCTGGAGTAGCCAGGCATGGTGGTTCAGTCCTGTAATCCTAGCACTCTGGGAGGCCAAGGAGGGAAGATCCCTTGAGCTCAAGAATTAGAGACCAGCCTGAGCAACAGTAGAACCCCGTCATTACTAAAAATAGAAAAATTAGTCAGGTATTGTGGTGGGCACCTGTAGTCCCAGAAACTCAGGAGGCTGAGGCAGGATTGCTTGAACCTAGGAATTTGAGGTTGCTAGGCTGATGCCACAGCACTCTATCCTGGGCAACAGAGTGAGCCTATGTCGCAAAACAAAACAAAACAAAACAAACTATGGACAGCCTGATCACAGGAGTTAAGATACAGAAGACAGGGACATGCTTATTAGAGTGATCTTAAGGCAGAATGAGTTGGAGGAGAGGGATTGTAGAGGAATAGACATGTTTTCTTTAAGTTAGATATATGATGCCATCTTGATGCTATGACTCAAATTAATTCAGACAAAATTTATTTATTTATTTATTTTTTCTGGAGAAAGAGTCTCATACTGTCATCCTGGGTAGAGTGCTGTGGTGTCAGCACTCACAGCAACCTCAAACTAACTCCTGGGCTCAAGCAATCCTCTTGCTTCAGCCTCCCAAGTTGCTGGGACTACAGGTATGTGTCACTACCCCCAGCTAGTTTTCTCTTTTCTTTTTCCTTTTTTTTGCAGTTTTTGGCTGGGGCTGGGCCTCCAGCATTTGGGGCCGGCGTCCGACCCCTTTGAGCCACAGGCGCCGCCCCCAGCTAGTTTTTTTTCTATTTTTAGTAGAGATGGGGTCTCACTTTTGTTCAGGTTGGTCTTGAACTCCTGACCTCAGGCAATCTACCTGCCTCTGTCTCCCAGATTGCTAAGATTACAGGTGTGAGCCACTGTACCAGGCAAATTCAAACAAAATTTAGATCCAAATTTGACGAGTACTTGAAGACTCTCGGTGTAAGGCACTTCCATGTGCACATACCTGCCCAGCGTGATTGACACAGGGTGGCCTTTCACTATTCCATCTAGTGCAAAGACAAGGAGTGGGCTTAAACTGCAAGGGGAATTACTTAATCATGCCAGAATCACTTGGGGGAATTTGGAGGGGAAATACAAGCTAGGACTTCAACTTTAGAGAAATTATATTTGGTAGGTTACATTTGGAGTATTTCAAAAAGTTTCCAGGGTTATTCTGAAGCATAATTCAGGCTGAGAAGTATGTTCCATATATTAAGAATTTTTTGAATATAGGGTTGAATCACATGAAATTGGTAATATTCAACCATTTGACACGGAAAGACTGAAATTGCAAATGGTTCAAACTGTTATTGTTTGTGGATATGTTAAAGTAAACAAATAGAACACATAACCTCCTTTAGTCTTCTGATTTTTATGTATGATGTATTTAGCAAAATCAAGGAGATACATGTTAACTAATCTGAAATACTTGGGATTTTGGATTTTTCAGAGTTTAGAATATTTGCATTACTTGTTCAGCAACCTAATCTGAAAATGCAAAATCCATACGTTTCAATGAGCATTTTCTTTAAGTACTGTGTTGGTGCTGAAAAAATTTTGGATTATGGAGCATTTTGAATTTTGGGTTTTTTTGAATTAGAGATATTCAACCTGTATTCACAGTTAAAATGCACTTCTTCCTGCAGAGTAGAGCACATTTTACTACAGAACCAGAATACATGTAGAACCAATGTAAAAAGGAATTAAAAAAAAAAAAATACAAACATGGCCATCATTTGATAATTACTAAGATGAGTGACAAGTATGTGGAGCCTTGTTCTGCTATTCTTCACACTTTGTGTAGTTTGGAAATTTCCACAATAAAAGATAGGAAAAAAACAGACCTAAGAAAAACCTAGAAGAGGACCTATTTTTTTTATGGCAAATATTTCAAAACACAATGATTTTGTTATTAGCTTCCTTTGCAAAGAATAAAGTAATATACTTAGGCTCACCATTCTAAATTTTACAAACTCCCATCATTAGATTAAGGAGAAAGTAAGAAGGCAGGATGTCCTACCTGGGGGAACGACTGAGGCTTGGGGAGTCTGGCTTCTTCCCTACCTCTCACCGCCCCCAATCAAGTTTTTGATGATCTTTAACTTACCTTATAGCATCTCTTTCACCTTCTAGATATCTTTTAACTTCATTGTTATGACACCAACTTTAATGTAAACGGGGGGGGAGGGGGGAACACAAAACATTGTTACTTTTCTTGTGCCTATTGGTCATCTATATAACTTCTTTAGAGAAATATCTATTCAAGTCCTTTTCCCATTTTTTTTTTTTTTTTAATTTATTTTTTTTTAAGAGACAGAGTCTTACTTTGTTGCCCTTGGTAGAGTGCCGTGGTGTCACACAGCTCACAGCAACCTCCAATTCCTGGGCTTAGGTGATTCTCTTGCCTCAGCCTCCTGAGTAGCTGGGACTATAGGCGCCCACCAGAACGCCCGGCTATTTTTTATCTGCAGTTTGGCCAGGGCTGGGTTAGAACCTGCCACCCTCAGTATATGGGGCCGGCACCCTACCCACTGAGCGACAGGTGCCACCCCCCATTTTTTAATTGTAATTTTTTTTTGTTGTATGAGTTGTATGAGTTCTGGAGCTATATAAAGATATATAAAGATCTATCTATCTATCTAAAGATATATCTATATCCTTATCAATAAATGACTTGCAACTATCTTCTTTCATTCTGTGGGAAGGACAGCCATACAGCTTAACTCAGTAACTGATTTGACATGATTGACAGGTCAATTTCTCTACATTTCAGTTTTCTCAAATATAAAGTAGGCACTGGACTAATTTTTAAGGTTTTGTTCAGATTTGTTAAAAATCTATGGAACAGAGTCTTTAACAAGTAAGTTCAGGTAAGGAAATAAACATTTCTATTATTATTCCCTTCCCATGTGCATCTCTTTATGTTATTCTCTAGCTTGGCAAAAACCTTACCTAAAGTCATATCCTTAATTGAAAAGGCCTCATTGTAGTTTGAATTTCATGTGTTGAATTCCACTAGGTTCATTATTGGAGAATTTTGCTATGTATGTGATAACCAGTTTGGTTCTATTGAACTATTCAATACAATAAAGAAAAGCATATAATCATTACCTTTCAATCAGTAAATTCATTATCTCACTATTTTCTTGAAAAAGGCATATGAGGTTGATTGGTAGGGAAAGGTAGTTACATAAATGTTCAAAATGGCTTGTTCCAGAAACTGCAAACAAAGAAGAAAAGAGTAATATACGAGTACATCCTGCATGGGAATAAACAATAGTAGAGTTAAGAAAAAAAATCAATGATGAAAAAGATCAAATCTGCCATGTATATAACTTATGTGAAGTTAACAGAATGGCATGTGGAAGGAATCCATGGAAAACAGCATAATAGACAGAGGGGAGTCAGGTGACTCCTACAGCAAATTGGTCACAATTTCTATACCAAACTGATCACAATTTCTAGGTGTTTTAGCTTTATCATTTGCAAAATGGTATACCTGTTCAATCTATTTCATAGTGTTACTGTGAACATTAAATGACAAAAATAATGTATGGGTGCTTTGGGAAATTCTTGAGCAGGATAGAAACCTAAAGTGGTTTTATCACAAGAGATGGATTTAAATATTAACTCTAGTCATCACTGCAAATAGTTTGGAGGCCTGAACTATCCTATATTGTAGCTGGCAACTAATTGTAGTTAGTTTAATATAAACGGGGAAAAAACTTTTCAGCCCCAGTCAACTTACAGACACAGCATTACATGCAGTCACTCTATGACCAGTGCCAAGCACGGTCAGAATGCAGAGATACAATCAAACCCACCTTTATGAAATGAATCAAACCATAAATGGAAAGCAACTGTGAAACAGCAAATCAATTCCCACAGTAAATTTAGGTTTATGTGCAGTTATGGATATTCGAAAATACTTTTTTTTCCCCTTGAGATAGAGTCCCCTTTGTCACCCTTGGTAGAGTGCCATGGCGTAATAGCTCACAGCAACCTCAAACCCTTGGGCTCAAGCAATTCTTTTGCTGCAAGCCTACTGAGTAGCTGGGACTAAAAAAACCTGCCACCATACCCAGTTATTCTTAGAGATGGGGTCTCTTTTGCTCAGGCTGGTCTTGAACTCCTAAGCTCAAGCAATCCTCTTGCCTCAGCCTCCCAGAGAGCTAGGATTACAGGCGTGAGTCACAGTGCTCAGCCTGGTATTCTGAATTTTAATACCATACATGTTTCAAATTAAAAATCACTTGAAATCATCAGTTTTCATTTATAAAAATCTAAAGAAGCCAGTTTATGAATAATATTTAAGTGGACATTTTCACATCTGAAAGCAAAACTATGATCTTTATGGGAGAAGTGCTTTGCAGGTATAAAAACATTTACACGGAAGTTTAATAATATATTTATTTGCTAAGATCCAGATAAAAGTAGATATATACATAAACATGCATTTTCAGTGTGTATCACCACAGTCAATTAGCTATGCTCTAAACCAAAAAGTCAGTTTTCATTTTGTAAATCACCTCTATATTTGCTGGACTAAAAGTCTACAGTCACTTCCTACATTTTGAAAGAAATTAGAAATTACCTTGAATGTCAGGTGGGGAAGGAACTCCATTTAAGTAATGAAAAAACAAAGCAGAACACTTGAGGAAAGGCATGATTCCAGCTCTGAGGTTCCTCCACAGATGCCAGCCAGAGGGCATTTCCTTCAAGGCTCTGAAAAGAGAAAATGATTAGGAAATCTAATAAGAAAAGGTCACTGTAGTTATAGCACAGTGTGAAAACAGAGATGGCTGCCATTTGAAAGTGATGGCAAATATGCTTAAAAGGAGTGGGCTGAGCTAGGTGTGGCGCCTGTAGTCCCAGCCATTCAGGAGGCTGAGGGAGGAGGATGGCTTGAGGCCAGGAGTTTGAGGCCACTGTGTACTGCAACTACACCTGTGAATAGCCACTGCATTCTGGCCTGGGCAACACACTGAGATCCCATCTCTTAAAAAAAAAAAAAAAAGTGAGTTAGCTAGTGGTAGCCCTGATTATACAGGATGTCAGGTATAAGTAGAGATATAGCTCCCAGTGTTGCTATTAAAATTTATGATAATATAGCCATAGAAAGAGAAAATGCAGAAAATGAAAAACCATCCCCTAGGGCGGTGCCAGCCACCCAAGGAGTAGGGCGCCAGCCCCATATACAGGAGGTGGTGGGTTCAAACCCAGCCCTGGCCAAAAACTGCAACAAAAAAAGAAAGAAAGAAAAGAAAAGAAAAACCATCTCCTAGTCCTGTGCCTTATACCACTAGTAGGTCACTAGTAGGTACATTATTCTGGAAAACTAGTTTCACACTAATTTGACTTAACACAGTTACAACTGTAATAATGAAACTTAAAATTAATATGCTTTCATTTTTAAAGAGACAAGAGTCTCACTGCATTGCCCTCGGTAGAGTGCCGTGGCGTCACAGCTCACAGCAACCTCCAGCTCTTGGGCTTAGGTGATTCTCTTGCCTCAGCTGGGACCACAGGTGCCTGCCACAACGCCTGGCTATTTCTTGTTTAGTTTGGCTGGTTTGAACCTGCCACCCTCAGTATATGGGGCCGGTGTCCTACTCCCTGAGCCACAGGTGTCACCCCTCTCCCCCCTTTTTTTAGGAGACAGAGTTTCTCTCAGTTCCCTGGCTACAGTGCAGTGGCATCAATATAGCTCATAGCGAAAAAAAGGAAAAAAAAAGAAAAAGAGAAAAAAAAAAAGGGAAAAAAAATATATATAGCTCATAGCAACCTCAAACTCCTGGGCTCAGGTGATCCTCCTGCCTCAGCCTCCAGAGTCGCTGGGACTACAAGCATGTGATGCCATCCCTGGCTAAGTTTTCTATTTTTTCGGTAGAGACGGGGTTCTCACTCTTGCTCAGGCTAGTCTTGAGCTCATGTGATCCTCCCTCTTCAGTCTCCCAGAGCCCTAGGATTATTTTCAATCATTTGCTATCAGAGTGTACATTCTTTATATATGTATAAGTTTTTCTATATGTTGGATCATTTTGTTAGTGTGGATTCTCAGAAATGGGGTAATTTAATGGAAGAGCAGACATTTTTATAGGTTCTTGACAAGTACTGTTAAGAAGTTTAGTAAAACTATTTGTAGCAAATCACAATACCTCAAACAATATGTTAAGTTCTAAAAATTTTACTCCACTCTTGCCACTCCTGGATATTACTCTAAAAACATATTATGCCAATTTAATTTGTGTTTTAGAAGAGCAACTTTCCAAAGTTCATTCCACCTATCCACCCATTTGTGGCAGATCCTTTGAGTGAATGAAAGATTCCAAGTCCAAATAAATGTGAGAAGCTCTGCATACTATTACCCTTCTCTCAGAGATGTATAAGTACGCTAGCATATAAATAGATGAGAGAAGTCCTAGATTATCACTCCCATGTCTTCTTTTTAAAAAATTTTATTTATTTATTCATTTTTTTTAGAGACAGTCTCACTTTATCGCCCACAGGAGAGTGCTGTGGTGTCACAGCTCACAGCAACCTCCAGCTCTTGGGCTTAGGCAATTCTCTTGCCTCAGTCTCTCCAGTAGCTGGGACTATAGGCGCCCACCACAATGCCTGGCTATTTTTTTGTTGCAGTTTGGCCAGGGCCGGGTTTGAACCTGCCACCCTTGGTATATGGGGCTGGCGTCCTACTCACAGAGCCATAGGCGCCGCCTCATTTATTTATTTATTTATTTTTTGAGACAGAGCCTCAAGCTGTCATCCTAGGTAGAGTGCCATGGCATCATGGCCTATAGCAACCTCCAACTCCTGGGCTCAAGTGAGTCTCCTACCTTCGCCTCCCAAGTAGCTTGGGACTACAGGGACCTGCCACAACGACTGGCTATTTTTTGGTTGCAGCCGTCATTGTTTGGTGGGCCCGGGCTGGATTCAAACCTGCCAGCTCAGGTGTATGTGGCTGGTGCCTTAGCTGCTTGAGCCACAGGCACCGAGTCAATTTACTTACTTTTTGAGAGAGTCTCACTTTGTTGACCTAGGTAGAGTGCCATAGCATCACAGCTCACAGCAACTTCAAACTCTTAGGCTCAAGCAATCCTCTTGCCTCAGCCTCCTGAGTAGCTGGAACTATAGGCGCCTGCCACAATGCATAGCTTATTTTTCTATTTTTAGTAGAGATGGGGTCCTACTCTTGCTCTGGCTGGTCTTGAACTCCTAAGCTCAAGCTATTCACCCACCTTGGCCTCTAGAGTGTTAGGACTAGAGGTGTGAAACACTGTACCTGGCCCACATCTTTTTTAAAACACATGTCAATAGACATCAATTTCTCCAAATTAGCAAATGAATTCTTTCCTCATGCTGTCATCTACTAGTATTTGGGGAAATGTTTATCATGGAAAGGTTACAATCTCACCTTCCTGTGTACTGGTGAAGTGTTTTATACAAAGCAAGAACTGCTAGTTCTTCTTCAGTAGAGGAATTTTCTTGATCCATTCCATTCTCTTCTGAAAGATAAGGAAATATTAGTATTCTGTATTTTCCAATTAAGTAATATTGAAAGGATTTATGACCACATCGTTTAAGCATGCAAACATATTCACACACTCACATATAACATGAGATATTCCCACAAATCATACAGAATTTTAATCCTTCAAGTGTGAGCACAGTATTGATCTCCATCAGACCAAGGAGCCAGCTGGCATTCTGAGAGTAGAATCAGCTAAGTATACTATCTTAAAATGTTTGAAAAACAGGAAGTTTGAATGTAAAAGCATAACTGATGAACTTACAGGGGCATTAAGTTAAAACAAAATTATCATTCTATACCCTAAAATCCTAAGGTGCTTAATAACTATCCTATTCAAACACTACTGAACTTAGGGAATCAAAATAAGTAAAAATCTTCACATGGCTAGGGTATTTTAATAGGAGAAGGAATATTATTTCAAAACTTTTCACATGAGGATAAATAGAAAAAGCAAGCCTAATTATAATTCACGTTGATTTGCTACTCTTCCTCTCTTTTTTTTTGAGACAGAGCCTCACTCCGTTGCCCTGGGTAGAGTGCTGTGGCATCAGAGCTCACAACAACCTCAAAATCTTGGGCTCAGGAGAATTACTTGCCTTAGATTCCCAAGTAGCTGGGCCTACAGGCACCCACCACAATGCCTGGTTAGTTTTTCTGTTTTTAGTACAGATGGGGTCTTGTTCTTGTTTAGGTTGGTTTTGAATTCCTGAGCTCAGGTGCTCCACCTGCCTCAGTTTTCCAGAGTGGTGGGATTATAGGTGTGAGCCAACATTCCCGGCCACTTTCTTACTCTCATCCAAATACTTCCCCCTTTTTTAAATCCAAGAGTACAGATTCCTGTTACCCTGAATATATGCTCTCAAATACCTTTTCCTTTAAAAGTTTTTTTTTTTTTTAATTTTTCTTTGCTCCTTTTTTTCTAAACTAAGAAAAACTTAAGTATTTCCTTTAAGAAGGTGACGAACAGGTGAGAATTACCTGTACATGAGGTAAGTAAGATTTGTACGATGTGTGCCATAGTAACCAGATGGAAAATGTGAAGGTCTCCAGTGCCAAGGCTGATCCCTGAAAAATCCTGACACTGCAATGCAGGGAAAGCAAGCACCAAGCCCACCTAGACACCAAATAAGAACATCAGACTGATTGCCTTTCCCTGTGTAGCAAAATACATTTCCATTTTCTTACTGTGATCCTTCCTGAGCTCAGCTCCTCCCTTTAAGAAATCTTTGTTCGTAAAGAGTAAACACATTAGAAAATTTACTAGGAATGGCTAAATGGAATCTATTAAGAGTTAAAGGGGTCTTGATGGGCACTATCATTTCATTTATCCAGTGGGTTCCCTGTATATAGTTTACTGCTTTAATAGTAAAAATAACACTTGAAATCTTTCCAGAGAGTGAACAGTTGAAAAAGCATAGGTCTTGGACCTACAAAGATCTAGATATGAATCCCAGCTCTACCTCTTAGGAGCTTTTTTAGACAGTTGACACTTGTGAGCTTCAGTTTCCCCACTACTAAACTGGAGGTGGTATCTATATGTTTTGAATACCTCATTAGCAGGGATGTAGACTCAGTGAATGTATGTGAAAGCTACAGATAAACTGTAAACGGTAGCTCTTCGTTGGCCTCTTGCTGCCTGCAAGGTGGTGGTTTTAGTGGTAGCAACGAGAACAACAGCGAACCTTTATCTGAGCAGTATATCCCGCTGATGCAGAATCTGAGGTCTAGCACTCGGGGCTGTGGGTGTGGTGGTGCACTCCGTATTCTGCGCAAGGGAACCCAGTTGAGGGGGGCTGAAATTTGGCTTCTTTGTTATGAACATCTGCCATCTATGTTCCGGCACCAGGCCCATCTGCTCAGAAGATGTACCTTTCTCTGAATCATAAAAAGGGGCTGTGTGCTTCTCAGTAATGTGACCACAGGGCTGTATGTGCCCAGATTTTCTAAAATGCACACAAGCACTGGATAGGCCAGCAGTAGCCATTACATGGCTGGTATTATTTTTATACCTTTATAGGTTAAAAAGACAGAGAAGTTGGGCAGTGATGCTGGCCCAAGGAGTAGGATGCTGGCCTCATATGCTAGGGGTGGTGGGTTCGAGCCTGGCCCCGGCCAAAACTGCAAAAATAAAAAATAAATAAAATAAAATAATTATTAAAAAAAGGGCGGCGCTTGTGGCTCAAAGGAGTAGGGCTCCAGCCCCATATACCGGAGGTGGTGGGTTCAAACCCAGCCCCGGCCAAAAACTGTGGGGGTAGGGGGAAGAACAGAGAAAAATACTGACCTCAGCCACAAAGTAAACTAAAAGATGGAGAATGTCTAGACCAATTCAAGTCTTGCAAATAGTTTCCTTAATATTTCTCATAAAAGAATTATACTCAGAAGTAGTAAGATTATTATATAATTAACTCCTATCTATCTCCACACTACTCAGCAAATCTAAGGTAAAATTATATAATACAATAAAGAGAACTGCAAATAAACTGCAAAAACTCACCAATAAGTGAAACATGTCAATATCCAATATGCTTGGAAGGTCTTCAAGGCTGTCATTAGGCACCAATGCTAAACATTTAAAGCTTACATTAGTACCCTGCATATGCCAACATAAGTTAAAATGCATATAATCTAGTTTAAATTTATCTTTTTGCAAGATATAAATTTATAAGCTAGAGTTGATACATAAGAAAACCAGCACCACCAAATATTTAATTCACAACTGAGAAAAGTTGTACCATTAAAAACACAGTAGATTCTCCATAGTTGATCACCTCCTCCAATTAGGTCACTTTAAGTTGACCTAATTTTCATAGACTGGACTGTATCACATGTACTAAGGTCTAGTTCCTTACATTGACCAGTATATAGAACAGTTTGTTATAGTCCCTTGAGTGGTCAAGTTACAGAGGTCCTACTATAATGTCAGAGGATGAGAAATTACTATAAGATACATCGTAAATGTATTATTACTCACATGCAAAAAGCTTACAAAAGTGTCCTTGTACCATTGAAAGTGATGTTACTGTCCAATGTGCTGATGCAAATCTTGTTAGTGACCTAAGACAGTCATCCTGAAATAAAAAAATCAACACAATTAACAAAGAAGCCAACATATGAAGTAGCTGCCTTCTTTTAGGAATGCTAGTTTAAAGCACAGTTAGATGCACAATGAAAATCTCTCTAAATTATATGGAACTGAACCATGACATCTTAATGACATGTGTCTAACACAGAACCACAGAACAGGAAATACCTAAGTATGCTGAATAAGCAAAAGCTATCTCCTTGCCACCGTGTTGCTGATTCTCTTTGGACAAGAATACATGCATCAGACAGGTAGAAAGCAACAGATACTTTAAGAGGCTGATGCAGTATTCCTTTGTAGGTATCCTAAAGAGCATCTCTTTAGAATAATGTAAGAAATGCTCCAAATATTGGGGAAAGTATATGCAAGAAGATGAAAGTACCATTAGGGTGTCTGTACAGCAATTAAAACCTGTTATGAGGGCTGGGCCTGGTGGCTCCTGCCTGTAATCCTAACACTCTGGGAGGCCAAGGTGGATGGATTGTCTGAGCTCATGGGTTCAAGACCAGCCTGAGCAAAAGCGAAACCCCGTCTCTACTAAAAAGTAGAGAAAAACTGAGGCAAGAGGATAGCTTGACCCCAATAGTTGGAGGTTGCTATGAGCTATGATGCCACAGCACTCTACCCAGGGTGACAGCTTGAGACTCCAGAAAAAAAACAAAAACAAAAACCAAACAAACTATTGCTAAATAGCAATAATGAGAAAACAAAGCTGCATGTGAATACTGATTATGAACAAATAAAAATACGTGAATGAAAAAGATGGACTGGTGGGAAGTTGATGAGATTTTTCTTCCTGCTTATTTTCCATTTGCCAATTTTTCTGTAACGTTTGGTGCAATAAACACTGAGGTCCTACTATACACTAGGTCTTGGTTTTGAACATCTTCAAATGAAAACTCACTCTCTCCTCCTGCTCTCAAAGAGCTTACAAAAGCTGTGGGTGGGAAGGAGGAGGAACGGGCCGGGGGGGCAAGTGTTCCGAAGTGATGGGCCTTAAGAAAAAAAGGGAAGGGGTCAACAGAAGGAGGCAGGCATCAAGGTGAGGGCACCTTATTCACAGTACACAGCTCAGAGGGTAAAGCCCGAAGCGCATTTTGAGTAGGAGCCTGCTTAGTGTATCTGGGGAGAGGAAATGGAACATGCAAGGGCCTGGGAAGTGGCACTTAGGAACTGGTAGTGCCTCTTCAGGTCTGGACCCTGAGGGTGGGGACCGGCAGAGAAATACACTGCTAAGGGTGAGATTCAAAGTAGAGGATTGCCACAATTACAGAGGCAAGAGATGCTAAGGCTGAACTGAACGAAGCAGGAATGGAAAGATTCGGTAGAGTCTGCTGACCGACTACATGTGGATGCTCAGGCCAAATGATATTACATATCAGACAGGACTTCAATTTTCTGTCTTGGTACCTGGATGAACAGTGGTGAAGATGCTAACAAAAACAGGGGCTGTACAAAGAAAAATTAGGTTTTTTGTTTGTTTGTTTTTTAAAGAGATGGGAGTCTTGCTCTGTTACCCAGACTGGAGTGTAGTGGTGCAATCATAGCTGACTGCAGTCTCAAACTCTTGGGCTCAAGTGATACTTCTGCCTTAGCCTTCCAAGCAGCTGGGATGACATGCTGCTATATCTAGCTTTTTTCAGTTTTTTTTTTTTTAAGAGATGAAGATTAGGAGGTTGTCCAGGCTGGTTAAGAACTCCTGGCCTCAAGCAATCCTTCCACTTCAGCTTCCTAAATTGCTGGGATTACAGGTGTGAACTACTGTGACTGGCTAGAAAAATTAATTTGGGTTATTGAATCTGAGATTCAGGTGAAGAACAAAAAGCAGGCAAGGAGGTAACAGACCCGGGCCTGAGATAAAGGTTGGGGTGGAGATGGGGCTGACCAGGGAAGACTACCAGATGATTGAAGGTCATCTGCAGAACTCTGCTGGGTCGTAGGAGGGAGGTAGACTGAAAAGGAGTAGCCAGAGTGGAAAAAAGAAAGCCAGCAGTGTCACAGAAATCAAGAGGAAAAAATGAATTTCAGAAGAAAGCAGTTCACAGAGATGTCAAATAAGACACGGGCTGAAAAATGCCCACCCAAAATGATAATCAGGAGATCATTTAGTGAACTTGGCAAGAGCTGTGTCCTAAAAGCAAAATAGTAAGAGAAACTGAACAAAATTGCAGGGAATTGAAATGTGTAACTGGTTAGCAAGAAACTGGAGCCAGCATATGCCATTATGCTTTAAGAATGTAAAATTACATACATGCCAGGTGTGGAGGCTCATGTTTATAATCTCGGCACTCTGGGCAGCTGAGACGGAAGGACTGCCTGAGGCCAGGAGTTTGAGACCCATCTCATAGTGAGGCCCCCCTCTCTACAAACAAACAGAAAAACTGTAGTCCAGCTAAGGGAGGCTGGCTTGAGTTCAGAGTTTGAGGCTGCAGTGAGCTATGACACCACTGCTCTCCAGTCATGCAATGGAGTAAGACACTCTCAAAAAACAAACACCCCCGTATACTCTCTCTGGAAGAACATGCAATGAGATAAAAACTTCAGGTGCTCTTAAAAAAAAAAAACAAAAAAACAAACAACTGTATTTATATCACATGGATTATCTATTAATTAAAATAAAATATGCTTTAAAATAGTTTGCTCTGGTGGTGCCTGTGGCTCAGTGGGTAGCACGCTGGCCAGAGGTTTGAACCTGGTGCAGGTAAGCTAAAGCAACAATGACAACTGCAAAAACAACAAAAAAATAGCCGCATGTTGTGGCGGGCGCCTGTGGTCCCAGCTACCTGGTAGGCTGAGGCAAGAGAATCGCTTAAGCCCAGGAGTTTGAGGTTGCTGTGAGCTGTGATGACACCACACTACCCAGGGTGACAGTTTGAGACTCTGTCTCAAAAAACAAAAATAATAATTTGTTCAACAAAAGTAAGGAAAGCTAGGGTATTAGATGGAAGGAAGCTAACCCTGAGGGGAAGAATAAGAGCAGGGATAATTGAGCACCTGCTTATACACAAAGGAAGTGCCATGAAAGAAAAAAGGAAATAGACACTAGATGGAGGAGAGAAATTCCAGATAATAAAGCAAAGTCTAAATCACCTTCTCCTCTGATAAGGTGCTCCGTATCCTCTGATTTAGGACAGAAAATTGTGAGGCAATATACTTAAGTTTTAAGAGCAGAGTCAGGAAAACAGAAGTTCACCCCAAAAGTTACATACTTATTAACTTTTATTTACTATAGCAAAAAAATCCTAGTCCTCACTGATCTGATAGTCATGTATCACAGTTAAGCCTGATGTGAACTGGCATTCAATTAATTATAAAGACACGATTTAAGCCCTATTCCTAGATAGTCAGTTCAAAGTAAGTCAGAAGGGGCTCAGGTATCTCTATTTTTTTTTTTTTTTTTTTTTAGATGTTCTTCCTCTGGCTATGCTCTGTCTCCTTGCCTCCCCAGTAGCTGGGATTACATGACACCCACCACAATGTCTGGCTGTTTTTTTTTTGATGTTGTTACTAGAGACGGGGTCTTACTCTGGCTCATTGCTGTTGATACTGGTCTCGAACCTCTGAGCTCAGGCAATCCACCCGCCTTGGCCTCCCACAGTGCTGGGACTACAGGCGTGAGCCACCACACCCGGCCAGGTATCTCTATTTTTAAAAGCTCCAAAGAGGATTTTAATGTACAACTCCCAGCCAAGAACCTGTGATGTAGAATCTATTCTCCTGAAACATAAAAAGGTCCTGAGACCCTAGGTATTTGCAATGAAAACAAAAGCCAGCAAATCAGGTGGTTAAGTGATCACATATAACTATGTTTTATATTTGTTTTTGTTTCTTAGGTCCTTAGATCTGTGGTTCTCAATATTGGCTCCTGAGACACTTTTAAAAAAATAGTAATACCTGGGGCCTATGTCCAGAAAATCTGACTTAACTGACCTGTAGTAGGGCCTGGGCATTTTAGAAAAACTTCCCAGATGATTCTGCATGAATCAAATCAGATGATTTTGTGCTGAAAGGCACTTTCATGACTGAAAGCTTGAAGGGCAGGTGGTGTATGATACTAATAGACACTAGCCACATAGTGAAAACTAGCAAGCCCAGACTGTATTTTCCTTACCCACTTTCCTAGGCATTAAATGCACTCAGTTTGACATTAATTTGTATTTATTTACACATTGCTTTTAAAAAGTGGTTGAATGTTTGCTATTTTATATTTCCAGCAAGGGCATTAAAAATTCAAGAACAAGCACTCTGTTTTTAATTTTTTTTCCATCTTTTCAACTGCTTAACTAAGAGTTCTGGATGACAAAAGAGGCACAGTTATTTCCTGAAATCTATTTAATAGAAAAATTACATTTTTCTGGATACAGTCTGTGCCTACATTTCCAACTACTTGGGAGGCTGAGTTGGGAGAACTGCTTGAGCCCTGGAGGCCAGCCTGGGTAGCACAATGAGACCCCATCTCCTTTCCTTTTTTTTTTTTTTTTTTTTTGAGACAGTCTTGCTCTGTTACCCTGGTTAGAGTATAGTGGCATCATCATAACTCATTGCAACCTCAAACTCCTAGGCTCAAGCGATCCTCCTGCATTGGCCTCCCAGAGTGTTAGGATTATAGGTGTGAGCCACTGCACCTTGCTGAGACCCTGACTCTTAAAAAAAAAAAAAAAAAAAAAAAAAAAAAAGAGAGAGAAAGAAATGAAAAAAAATCAAACCACAAATATTACTTCGTTGATATCCTTACAGAAAAATGGTTTTTATTATGAAAGAAGTGAACATAGGGCTAAACGACTATCTCAAATTTATAATATTTAAAAGTAGCAGAACTACCTAATTTCCATTCCATCTTTTCATGAATTGAGTAAACCATGAACTTACCAGCCTGCATGGCAAAGGACCAAACAAGGGTTTATCTTCATCACTCAAAATTCTTTCTGCAAGTTAAAAATGGTTTAGATGGTAGATTTTATGTTGTGTATACTTTAGCATAATTTCAAAAAAGTTAAAAAGATAATTCTTTCTCCAGAAAGCACAATCTTATCGGGCTTCAGAATCTTTAAGTCATTTTACAGTGTTGCCTTAGGATGAAAAGTAAAAATCAACACACATTCCCCCAGTGACAAGAAACTATCACTACTACCAAAATGATTTCTATTGGTGCAGTTAATTTATCATTGTCAACCTAATATTTTCTTGGTATACTAAATCTTTCTATTATTTCTTTAATGTTGTTGCTCACTTCAAATACTTTCTTAAAAAAAATTCTACACGTAATTCGTATCAATGTATGCTTTTGACTTTCAGAGAGACAACTGTAAATCTTACCTATGCTCTGGATGCTATATGCACAACTACCCCAACACATGATGGGCACCCGGGGATCATCTTCATTGGGGTGAACCTTTAGTCCCACCTTATAAACAGCAGTTCCAAATGTCGTTAGCATTTCTTTTATGCTCTCAGAATAAGGGTTCCTGTAGTGAATATGTATAAAAGAAGCTTAAAACAATGTGCACACATCAATCAAATGATTTAGTTTCTTAATAGTTCTTTGCTACATTAAAACTGAACAACTTGAGACTCTGTGACTTAGGCCTATAATCCCAGCTACTCCACCGGCTGAGGCAGGAGGATCACTTGAGGCCAGGAATTTGAGACTAGCCTGGGCAGCACCGTGAGATCTCCATTTTTAAAAACAAATTTTTTTTTAAAATTAGCTGGGTGTGGTGGCATGCACCTATGGACCACTTAGCCCTGAAGTGCAGACCTGCTTGGGTGATACTTGGAGACTCCAGCCCATTCCCCATCAAAATAAGAAAATAAAAATGAACCACTTAGTATGTATCCAGACACAGTTGTACACAAAGGGATAATGAGAGATTATGTGAATCATGTCTGTCTGAAAGGAGTTATGCTCTTTGCTTTAGCAGAGGTGAGGCACAGGGCTCGTTTTGAATTCCTGAGCTCGAGTGATCCTCCTGCCTCGGCTTCTCAGAGAGCTAGGATTACAGGTGTGAGGCACCATGCTTGGACTGAAAAATTACTTCTAACCTAGAATTCTATACTTAAATCATCAATCGAACATATGGATACAATAAATAAATTTTCAAACATGAAAATGTAACATTTCAGGTATCCATTAGAGGAGTCTGAAGGATTTGCCTATGTAAGAGGGAATAATTAAGAAAGAGGAAGATATTCAAACCAGAAAACAAGAGGAGTGTGGCCAAGGGAAGTCTCAGAGTGCCAGCTGTTCTCTGTCCTGATTGGTATAGGAGAACAGAAGCCGTGTGGGGAAAGAAGGCCCCAGAACAGAAGACCCTCTGATAGATCTGAGCTCTTGGAAAAGCTATTGCAAGGCATTAGATGGATAGATTGCACTGTTTTAGAAAAAAAAACAAAAAAACATAGAAGACCAACTAGAAGAAAAGACAAGGTAATTATCACAAAAAAGACAAAATAGCATGAGAAAGGAAATATAATTCTAATATACAACTGGTATTAGTAGAGACACAGTTATTAAAATGAAAAAGTGACAACTGACTTAAATAAAAATTGTGAGATAATTTGTCAGTCAATAGAAGGATACTGTTTAATTACAAATAATGGAAGTAAATACTAGAAAAGATACACAAATGACAGAACTGAGGGTGGGACGGGGGACTGTGGGAAGCAGAACATTGATACTTTTCTATTTAAGCTTGCAGTTCTGTATTTATTGAATTACATGCCAGGTGGCTTTACATACATGTCACTTTATCCAAATATGTACTAATACCTATGAGTTATGGGTATCCCCATTTCACAGATGCAGGAACTGAGACACAGAGAGGTGAAGCAATTTGCTCAAAGTTGTGCAGCTACTAAACAATAATGCCAGGAACTCAGAGGACCATTCTAGAGCATTCTAGTTCTGGGATCTATGTGATACTTTGTAAATTTGCTACAGGATAAAATAGGGCTGAAAATACTCTAGCTTTGATTCTGGGTTACTAGGGGGTTGGGGCCTATAACTGAAATATGGAAGTCGAATGAAAAGAGCAGGATTTGGCGGCAAAGCTGAGCTTGGATTTAGAGGTACTAATGAAATGTCTGCAAGGCAAAGGATGACAAGGATGTTGTCAAAGAGAACAAGATAAAGGGGTCTGGTGGTATGGCAGGGGTCAGCATGTAGACTAGGAGAGGGTAGTGAGAGTTAAACATGCCACACGGTTCTTAGATTTGGTATCAATAAACCCTAATCAACATCATCACATAATACTTACAATTTTAGAATTCAAGGTCAATGTCCTGTAACATTTTGCTCCCTAGTCATATTCCTACTAACCGCTGACTTAATTTTTCATTTCAGATGGGCCAAGTTTGAGAGGAATAAAATGATATACTCACTTAGGATGAAAATCAGGTCTGAACCCTTCAGGGAGCTGTAATTGATCCATATTTTCTGGATTCTTTGAAGAAGCAGTGTCTAGAGAAAATTGGAATTTTTGACCAGTATTCAACAAATACAATATTTCTATACATTTCAGTAATGTAGGTAAAAGAAATTAAAAAACAGGAAAGAAATTCCCACTATAACATGAAAACATTGCTACTCTGGCAGACCACTTTCTCTGGTTACTTAAGGCTTTTTTTCAAAGAATAGCCACTAGAGCCAGAAAAAAAGAGCAAGCTATTTGGCTTCTATAAAAGCCAATAATGTAAGTCCTGCTCCTTTTCCTTTCCCACAAGGTCATAAGTGTAGTTTGTGGTATGTGGAACTTGGGAAGCCTTTATAAAGCCAACAATAGAGTTAGCCCACTGAGAACTAAAACTTGATTTTCAATGCTAAGATACGTACATCTCTCTCACTTCCAGAAACTCTTCAGTAAAATGGGAGAAAGTATTTATTATAAACTTCTCAGGAGTCTGTGTATTTTCAAGGAATAAGGAGTAAATTCAAATTTAGTTTATTAAGACAAAGAAAATTAGAATGAGTCAAATTTTTAAATGCGAGGTTTCATTTTTAAACAATTTCTCCTGGAAATACACTTTCCAATGATCCCAGGCTTCAGGGAAAAATGAAAACAGGTTACCAGAACTTACTAGAAGTACTTTCTTCTTTCCTAAGAAACTGTAAAGCTTGTATTTGCTGAGATACTATTTTAATCCACTGAGTCAGATTTGGCTGGTCTGAAAAATTTAACCTGCTAGAAAAGATTATAGAGAATGTTTAGTATGTTATTGTTGTTGCTTAATTTAAAATACAAAAGACTCCTTAAATGATCATAGGTAAAATATTTTAGACCCATTCTAAATATCAAAAACAAAAAGGATAGAAAAAAATTTCTTGTATTAGAAAATAAATCAGAATTAAGTTTTACATGCTCACATCTGTAATCCTAGAACTCTGGGAGGACAAAGCAGGTGGCTTGTCTGAACTCAGGAGTTTGAGACCAGCCTGAGCAAGAGTATGACCCTGTCTGTACTAAAAAAAAAGAAAAATTAGCCAAGGATTGTGGCAGGTTCCTGTAGTACCAGCTACTTGGGAGACTGAGGCAAGAAGATGGCTTGAGCCTGGGAGTTTGAGGTTGTTGTGAGCTATGATGCCACCGGAACTCTACCTAGGAGAATAGAGTGAGACTCTGTCTCAAAATCAAAAAAAAAAGGAAAAGGATAGTTATTGGCCAATGAATATGAAAATATACAGTATTTGTCAATATGATGCTAATAATGTTGTTTGTTAAAAATTTCACTTCTTTTGTAGTACTGGAATTTGTTAGAATTTCTAAAATATCACAATCACCACTACCACCACTATTTATCAAGAGTTTATTATGGTGCACATTCTTAGCAAAGCATTTTACTGTATCTTACAGTATTAGATCTAATCCTGAAAGTATGTCTATGAAATAGGTTGTATTACTGCCTGCATTTTTTTTTTTTTTTTTTGAGACAGAGTCTCATTATGTCATTGTCAGTCGAGTGCTATGGTATCACAGCTCACAGCGACCTCCAGCTCTTGGGCTTAAGTTATTCTCTTGCCTCAGCCTCCCAAGTAGCTGGGACTATAGGCCTTTTTTTTTTTCTTTTTTTTTTTGAGACTGATGCTGTGGTGTCATAGTTCAAAGCAACCTCAAACTCTTGGGCTCAAGTGATCCTCTTGTGTCAGCCTTCTGAGTACGTGGGACTATAGGTACCTGCCACAATGCCCAGATGGTTTTTCTATTTTTAGTATAGGTAGGGTTTTGCTCTTGATCAGGCTGGTCTCCAACTCCTGAGCTCAAGCAATCTATCTGCCTTGGCCTCCCTGAGTGTTAGGATTATAAGCATTTGCCACCATGCCCGGCCCAGCAAGATGTGTTCAAATATGACTAAGCCATAATTGACTCTTAGGGAAAAAAAACAAAAAGTGAATTGCCAAAGTGACAGGTAAAATTCAACAAAGATGATTTCTCCTTAAACACAGTTAATCTTCAGTCTAACAGTGATTATTTTTTTATTAGATCAAATGCAGATGTAAGTCAGCACCATGGTATTTTTTCATGATTAAAAGCATGAACCTATGCCCAAATCTACTAATATTTTAAGAACATTTTAAGGGTAGCATAGACTGAGACATCAAAGTTTGAATTCTTAAAAGAGAAAAAAAATGACTTTGCTTTGAATTGAATCCAAATAACAGCACAGAAATAGTTTACATTTTTAAAACTTAAATTAGTGTTCGTGCACGTAAGGCAGATAAACAGTGTCATTCTACACTGAGAAATGAAGTTCAGATTTGAGTAGTAGGCAGTACCAAGTTCGTATCCGAAATGAGTATGTCCAATGCTTCCATTAACAAAAAGTATCCTAAAAATTATGAAATGACAAAAATTTTCCCTTTTCAACATGCCAACAGCTTTTTTTTTTTTTTTTTTGTGAAACGGAGTCTCAAGCTGTCACCCTGGGTAGAGTGCTGTGGTGTCACAGTTCACAGTAACCTCTAACTCTTGGCTTGAGCGATTCTCTTGCCTCAGCCTCCCAAGTAGCTGGGACTACAGGCACCCGCCACAATGCCCAGCTATTTTTTTGGTTGTAGTTGTCATTGTTGTTTGGCAGGCCCGAGCTGGATTCAAACCTGCCAGCTCCGGTGTATGTGGCTGGCACCCTAGCTGCTGAGCTACAGACACTGAGCCATCAATAGATTTTCATATTTTAGCCTAATTCATTTTTTAAAGCTATTGTTGACTAATAAATTGTAAAAAATCGTATTCGATAAAATTACTTTGACCACATATCCCCCATCAGTTTACCAACCATCTCTTGAAAGGTATAAGGGAGACATTTGTATTAGGGTCTCTAGAAATGAAGATGATACTTAGTTTTCACAAACATACAGGAATTTTATAGCTGCTGAAGTATGTGTGACTATGAAACTGTTAAGTTTTGACCTGTTCCTAACAACCAAAATCATATTCTACAGGTCTGCTAGAAGAAATGACTAAATACAAAGTTTGGAAAGTATCTGGTTTCAAACATTATGCAATTACCTAGAGTGAGTTCTTCACCCTGGTTTATTATTTCTTTATTGTCAAAGAAAAATACTCCTTTTTTTAAAAAAGAAGGTGTTATGAGCCAAAACTTACCGGTTAAAAATATTTCTTGGAGGAAGCAGCAGAGGAATAACAGTATTACTCAAGCATTCACAGAGAGGGCAAAGGAATTCTCCACTTTCTACATCATAGCTTGTATGTAAGCGTAATCTCTGCTGCCTTCGCTGCTCTTTAGCTTGAACGGAATCAAAATACCTTTACAATTAGAGAACAGGAGGTATCAAAAACAATGGTAATTTATTTCAATGAGAGTCACAAGCTTCAATATTAGAAATAATTTGTTTCCATAAACAGTTCAAAAATGAAAATCTTAAAATGAATGGAATTTCTTTTTTGTTTGTTTTGGAGACAGAGTCTTACTCTTGTCCAGGCTACAGGGGCAAGGCATCAGCCTAGTTCACAGAAACCTCAAACTCCTGGATTTAAGCCATCCTGTCTCAGCCTTCCGAGTAGCTGGGACTACAGGTGACTGCCACAATGCCTGGCTAGTTTTTCTTTCTATTTTTTGTAGAGACAGGGTGCCACTCTTGCACAGGCTGGTCTCAAACGCCTGAGCTCAAGTGATGCTCTTGCCTCAGCCTCCCAGAGTGCTAGGTGTGAGCTGCTGCACCAGCTAAATGTAATTATTTTTAACATGATTTTTGAGTTATTTTAATAACCAAAATAGATGAAGAGTTCTAACACAGGGAAAAAAACTGCTTTGAAAATAAGTAGCAAAAGAAATTTCTTAGTGCCACTGCTGTCTGGCCACTTCCTTAAAGCTTGTGGCTATGTGTCAGGGGCAGTTCACGATAACCCAGGGTGCATGATAACTATTGATTTGTCGGTTTTGCTGAAGCACAGAAAGCACCAAGGCAGAACAAGTTCAAGATTATTCCATCTTATTACAGGAGCCATTACAATTTTGGGAAGTAACAAAGCAAGTATTAACACCTTTTGAATCAAGAGTTGTTTGCCTTGGCCCCAAAGATAGACATTATGATGTTACCCTTCTAGGGTTTATCCCACTGTAAAAAAATCTTCTTCATCCAGTCAGTCAGCTAATACAGATCGACTTCCTTCTTTGGAGGAATAAAAAAGAGACTTTGATATAAAGTCACATTTAAAAATTTATCTGGGCGGCACCTGTAGCTCAGTGAGTAGGGCGCTGTCCATATACACCGAGGCTGGTGGGTTCGAATCCGGCCTAGGCCAGCTGAACAATAACAACTGCAACAACAACAACAAAATAGCCGGGTGTTGTGGTGGGCGCCTGTAGTCCCAGCTATTTGGGAGGCTGAGGCAAGAGAATCGCCTTAGCCTGAGAGATGGAGATTGCTGTGAGCTGTGATGCCACAGCACTCTACTGAGGGTGACAACTTGAGACTGTCTCTAAAAAAAAAAAAATTATCTGATATACTATGAAGTTTATAAGTCACTTCTTTCCATCTATGACAAAGCAAAACCTTTTGTCATTAGGCAAGGATAAGCAGTTTTTCCTTCAACATTGTTCTTTTTTCTACAATGGAGTTTCTTCTATTTAAAAATTCAATTTCGAGCCTTCATGTAAGCTTCTCTTGACTAATATTAAGAACATAAATTACCTTTGCCAACAATGGGCATGCATAATGTGCCCACAGCTACCAGTGTGTGTTCCGCAAGACAGGTCAGGGTGCATGAATAATGGATCATATTTGTCTATATTACAAAACAAAACAGAAAACCAAGCATTTAACTTTCCTATAATAAATACGGAACTTTACATTGTAAAATCTTTGATAAGGACTTGTAAACTTGAAATGCTAGTGCATTCCTTTCATTTGGGATACCAATAATTTAGACAGAACCCAGATTATTTAGAAAGCAGGATTCTCTAATTATCATTATCCTGAGCAAATTAATTAAACATCTCTGAACTGTAAACTGAATTGGAATTCTGTTATTCAAGTATATCCAATCTTTTGAACATTTCATACTTCCAGGGCACTGTGAGATTCTAATTCTCTCCATCATACCCTAAACTCAAAGTAAAAGAGATATTCTTCATGGGACTATGTTACATACATTCAGGGCAGCTGGCTCACAATCATCTCTAATAAAAGATGCTTTGGCAGTAATGCGGCGCCCCCCAGAGGACAGTCTGCCTAAAGACACTCATACAGTGAACAACTAATCCAGGGGTGGCGAACACGCGGCTCTCGAGCCGCATGCGGCTCCCGGCCAAAATGAATGCGGCTCTTTGCCTCTTATCATTATTTTGTATACTGTGGCTCTTTGCCAAGTTTGGATTTTGTTATGCTGCTTCTGAGGAGGGA
>CAUYPK010082302.1:0-11381 GCA_963574355.1 Loris lydekkerianus
GCTTTGTCTCATATGTGCTCCTTGTGGTACGAGAACCTAAGACAGAAAAATTCCATTCTTGGCCATAAGTGAGACTTGGGGGCTAATTCCTCCCTGATTACTAAAACAGCAGAGACACAGGGGTTAATTCCTCCCTGCTTGCTGAAAAGGCCTTGAGAAATTTCCCTGAGTTCCCCGCCAAATCATAGCTGGAGATTTAGCACCTGTCTGGAGCTGACTTGTTACTCTTCCTTCCCTAACTTCAAGTTACACAAAAGTTTTATTTAACCTTTTATGGAGGTGGGCGAACAGAACAGACAGCCTGGTGTCCTTGTAGTTTATCTTTAAGTTATATGCTCCAGATTTAGAAATGACATGGATGTGTTTTGTAACATTTATGCTGAGGAGAAATTTTTATGGTAGTCTCAATTAATGCTTTTGTTCTTTATTCTTACTTATTCTTATCTGATAAATTTTGATATATAATACAGTGAATAAAGATGTACAATTGCTGTGGGCCTGAGTGAACCCACAGTCTTCCCTTAATTAATAAATAATTCATTTCATCTGCAGTGATATCTCTGTGTCATTGATTGGGCTAGTGGACAGCAACACAGTTTGGCCAGGGTCAGTTTTGAACTTACCACCCTTGATATTTGGGGCCAGCACTGTAGTCACTGAGACACAGGTTCTGCCCATCTGAAGAGGTTTAAAGAAAATCTCATAACTGAGGAAAAAGCATTTTCTTATTTTAACTAGATATTTATTTCCCATTTTAGCCAACTTGTTCACATACAGAATTTTTTCAAAATTCACCTTCATGAATCTTATCATTACTTACATAGAATACCTTTGACATGCTGAAGCCCGCAGTTTATCCCAACATTTTTTATCTCAAATCATGACTTATTTTATGACAAAAGTTGTTATATTGGTTTTTGTCCTAAACAAATTTATTCTCTTTCCCTGTAATGTTTCTTACCATACATATTTCTTCATATTCATGAGTTTCTTCACATCTCTCTCCTACATACTGGTTCCTTCTTGCTTTTTTACCCTAAATCTCTATTGTGAAAGGAAATTCCATTCAAGTTAAGTCTTTTTATTTTTTAAAGGCCTGCGAGCCAGACACAGTGGCTCATACCTGTAATGCCAACACTTTGGAAGGCTGAAGCAGGTAGATTTCTTGAGCTCAGGAGTTCAAGACTAGCCTGAGCAAGCAGGAGATCCCATATGTAAAAACAGTGGTACATTGTGGCAGATGCCCATAGTCCAAGGTACTCAGGAGGCTTAGACAAGAGGATTGCTGGAGTCCAAGAGTTTGAGATTGTTGTAAGGTATGACGCCAGGGCACTCAACCCCAGGGCAACTGAGTGACTTTGTCACACACAAAAAAGAAATAAATAAGGGCCTGAGAATGGAAGTCTATGTTTTTAAAGAATTTAGGACCCAAGATAAACTGAAAGACTTCATCCAAACAGTGAGCTACCAAAGTTGTAAATCACTAAAGGGAATAAACAAAGGTACAATGTCTCACTCAGCAGAAGGATACTGGAGTACACGTGGGCATGTGTTTTAACTTCCATTCTTTTTTTTTTTTTTTGAAACTATGCCACACTTGGTAGTGTGCCATGGTGTCACAGGTCACAGCAACCTCAAACTCTTGGACTCAAAAAATCCTCTTGCCTGAGCCTCTCAAGTAGCTGGGATAACAGGTGCCCACCACAACACCAGGCTGTTTTTTTATTGCAGTTCTCATTGTTGTTTAGCTGGTCTGGGCTGGGATAGAACCTGTCATTGCATGTGGCTGGCACCATAACCCCTGTGCTACAGGCACTACACCTAACTTCCATTCTTAAAATAGACATAGGAGAGGGAAATAGGTCCTGAAATTCCAGGGAGAGCAGAGGCGTGGCTCAGATGTTATGAACATGTTTGTTTACCTGTGACAGAGAGAGACAGCTACCTGAAAATCAGCCATCCCAGAATCAGAAAATAGAGCTTGTCCTGAAGCTGGAGTGTGTCCGTCAAGCCTCAAGTTGTTTCAGAGTGTCAGTGCTGGTTCAGGGATTTCACAGGGTCTGTAAGGTGAATGTGATCCCCTGTCTCAAGGAGATGGCAAGGTCACTTTCAGGGAATCTCTCTAGTACTGACAGCATTGTCCCAGCAGAGGCCAATTCCTCAGGTATTTCTTACTTCAGAGACTCACACTCATAGTGAGAGCAGATGTCAGGCCTGGTGTCTTCTTGTCTAAGCCTATAGAGTAACTCTGCCCCTGAAAATCTTCTTCCATAGTGGTACCGACCATTTGAGAAGCTGCCTTCTGCCCTTGGGGTCTGCTGCTGACCTGGCTTTCTCTCTCTGCTTCTTCATCCCCTATCTGGTTATATAGACCTTAAAGGTTAAGGTTAACATTCCGCTTCTGGATCCTGATGCTCCCTTTTAAGCTTTTGGATATCAGGACACACTGGGGGATAAAGTGCATTGTGGAGGTGAAGAAAAGAGAAAAAGGAGATGACACAGGGGAAGTTAAGGAGAGACGTTACTTGAAAAGCAAAGACAATGAGAAAGATGTAGGAGTAATAGGCAATATGCAACAGGCAAAGTGAATATCAGAATGTCTATTGTTTTCTTACATTCTCGCTCACAAGATGGATATTTTTCTCCCAGATTTTGGCCTCTAATTATCATGTGTGGGGACAGAAATCAGGTTTGCCTTCCCTACTTTTTGGCACCATGTGCCAACAAATGTTACTGGCATGAAGACAGTGGAACAAATGAGCAAACTAAGTAGATGTAAGTATGCAAAAGGGCAAAGTTCATTAAAGCACAGCATACTCAGAGAAGAAACATGTCTCCCTTTCCAGTTGAGAAGCCTCTGGCTTTAGTAAGATTTTTTCTTCTATGCTGATTTCCCAATTCTATGATATGGGGAACCAGGGAAATATTCATAAATTTTCTTGCAAAGATGGAAAATTTCCAAAATGCAGAGTTCTACGCTTTCTTGAATTTTGTTTTTTTATTTGTTTAGTCATACACTTTTCTACATCTGTAAGGCAATTTCTAAAAGTTGTCATGGTATATTTACATTATTTATTTATTTTTTATTTATTTACTTTTTTGAGACAGAGTCTCACTTTGTTGCCCTCAGTAGAGTGCCATGGCATCACAGTTCACAGGACCTCAAACTCTTGGTCCCAAGTGATTCTCTTGCCTCAGCCTCCCAAGTAGCTGAGACCACAGGTGCCTGACACAATCCTTGGCTATTTTTTGGTTGTAGTTGTCACTGTTGTTTGGCAGGCCCGGCCTGGATCTGAACCTGCCAGCTCTTGGGTATGCAGCTGGCACCCTAGCTGCTGAGCTACATGTGCTGAACCTATTGTATTTTTAAAGTGTCATAGAACAGGCATGTGTAATATTTAGTTTGTTAATAACAATGGCTCACTTGAGGCTACTGGCTCCTTATTTGTATGCATGCTCCCAACACCCCTTTATATGGCCTTGAACATATCTCCACTTTATGGCTTCTCTACCTCAGAGAACCATTTTTGTAGAGCAAACATCTGCTCAGTTTTTGGAAGACTTCTTTAAATACTATATTTTCTTTCTTGGAAGCACCCTCTGGTCAATTTTTTACTCTCATTTTGGCCAAAGCATCTTCTAGTACCATCTCTTCCTATTTTCCCTTCTTAGCCCTACCTAGCAATATAAACATAACTAAGGCTGTGAGTCATAATTGACGTTTGTATTTACAGTGTATAAATTATGATTAGAAAAGTGTGAGAAATATTGAAAGATTTTATCATGGTCTTTACATCTCTAGAATTGTTCTATGAATCCTTTTATATTCTGAAAGGTGTGAGGACTCTTTTAAGAATTTTCACATTCTTCACATTTGTAGGGGTTTTTTCTGTTATAAGTTTTTTATACATAGAAAATTTTCACCACAAGTGAAAAGCTTGTCACATTCTTCACATTAGTGGAGTTCCTATTCAACATAAATTCTAGTATATACATAAAACCATAACTACTGGGTGAGGCTTTTCCACATTCTTTTCATTATTAGGATTTTATTCTGGCATATCTACTATGATTAGGAATTCCTCAGGACCATTTAAGTTTTTCCACATTCTTCTCATTTGTAAGATTTCCCTCCAATATGAATGTCCTTATGTGTAGTAAAGTTTGAGCTCCCTTTAAAGGTTTTGTCACATTCTTCACATTTGTAAGGTTTCTCTCCCTTGTGAATTCTCTTATTTATAGTAAGGTATGAGCTCCAGACACATGCATTGCCACACTGTCCACGATTGTAAGGGTTCTCTCCACCATGAGTTTTTTTTTTTTTTTTTTTTTTTTTTTTACGTTCATTCAGGTGTGAGCATGATTTAAAAACTCTGCCACATCCCCCACATTTGTAGGGTTTCTGTCCGGTATGAATTCCTTTATGTATAGTCATGTATGAACATGAGTTAAAAGTTTTGCCCCACTGTTCTTTTTTGTAAAGTTCTCTCCTGAATGAATGCTTTCATATATGCAAAGGGATGAGTAATGGCTAAGAACTTTGCCACATGCTTCACATTTGCAATGTTTCTCTCCAGTATCTGTTTTTTTAGGTACAGAAAGGTGTGCATGCTGTTTAAAGGCTTTGCCACATTTTTGACACTTGCAGAGTTTTTCTACAGTATGAATTCTTTGATGTTGAGTAAAGGTTGAACTATGGTAAAAGGCTTTGCCACATTCTTGACCCTTATAGGGTCTCTCTGTAGTATGAATTCTTTTCAGTGCAGAAAATTGTGAGTACTGGTGAAAGGCATGGCCACATTGTTGACATTTTTATGCTTTCTCTCTATTATAAATTCTCTTATGGTTAAAATATTTTGAGCTGTGGTTAAGATCTTTGCTGTAATTTTCACAGCTGTGAACTTTCTCTCCAAATATGGGGTGTGTTATGGTTAGACAGGCTTGAGCTAGATTTAAAGACTTTTGCTATATTCTTTACATTTATACTGTTTTTCTTTGTTATTAATTATCTTATGTTTAGTAATGTGTGAGCGTAGGTTTTTACAGAGAAGTTTTCTCTACCTTATATATCATCTTATGTCCATTTACATTTGACAAGTGGGTACGGGTAGCTGTTAAGTCCACTGAAACATACTTTCCACTGCTTACACTTGTACACCCTTTCCCTGTCTTTGGTTAAGTTTAACTTCTCAAGGACACAGCTTTGATAGCTTCTCAGTATTATCTCTGGAAATAAATATTTATTCTTAGCTCTTGCAAATGGTACTGGATAGAATGAGAAGATATAGTTGAAAGAAATTGAAAAAACAAAAACTTGTGCCACTGACATTTTATCAGAATTGAAAAAATATACATTACAAATTTTGTCTCTATAATTATGTTAAGCACATTAGGAAGATGGTCTTAATTATTTTTATATACATAAATGTAACAAATATGTACTGAATTTCTGTGAATCTAAAAACCAGGTAAGAATCTACAGCATACCAGGTGAGCACAATGTAAAGGGAGACATAGTGGCTATGTGTGGTGGCTCATATTTTTAATCCTAGCACTCTGAGAGACTAAGGTGGGTGGATCAGTTGAGCACAGATGTTCAAGACCAGCCTGAGCAAGAGGAAGACCCTGTCTCTTAAAGGAGAATAATTAATTGCGTTTGGTTGAAAACACCTGCAGTCACAACACAGGATACCTAGGCAAAAGGATATCTTGAGCCCAGAAGATTGAGGTTGCAGTGAACTGTGATAGTACAGCACTCCACCTAGTGTGACACTGTCACAAAAATTTATGTATATACAAAATGATTAAAAAAAAATATATATATATATTTACATATATAAATAATAATGATAAAACAGCCACATAGAACAGGAAGAAAATGTTGTCATATTTACCCACCACAGACTTTACTCCATCTTAAGACAGCGTGATGCATATCCAAGTAAACATAAATGTCAGCTTTGTACCCAGAAGAAAAATAGTGACACCAGTGTTAATCTTCCTTGCCTTTCAGGGGTTTTCCAGAGAAAGATTGCTGTCTCCTGTGAACGAGAGTGATGAAAGAAATGGTGGTATAATTTATAAGGCAGGCAGGATGTGCTAAAACCCAAAGTTAAAATATTGTCACAGAAGCAGAGAGACTCCAATACAAAGGACAGGTTCAGGTCTAGTAAGTGATGACAAGCTCTTAGGAGGAAATGTGGAGAAAAAGGTCAACTGGAAAATGACCACACAATTCCACCCACAAAACATTTTCATAATGTATATGCAGTTCCTCTGGTTTTTACAGAAATTTGTGTCGGAGTCCTACAAGATAAAGTTGTATTATAATGTTGGTTAAAGGTAGCTGTAGTAATCCTCAAAAATCAAACATAGTTTACAACATGTACAAAATATCAGGGCAACACTATCCAAAGAAGCAAAGAAAATAACCTTGGACCAACCATAAAAACAGAAATGTGTAAATTACATGAGATATTCATCTTTCTTTTTCTTTTTTCTTTCTTTCTTTCTTTCTTTCTTTTTTTTTTTTGTTTCTTTGTTTCTTTATTTTTTTTTTTTTTTTTTTTTTTTTTTTTTTTTGAGACAGAATCTCAAAGGAAGACAGAGAGGAGTAGAAATACCTGTAAGAATAAAAAAAAAGGCAGGGGTGGGGGAGAGGGAGGCAAGATGGCCAACTGGAGCCAGGTTTCCACAGGGGCTTCAGTCCAGAAGGGGAGTTAAAGGACAGAAGTTTAGCAAGTAAGCTGATGGTTTGGAGCTGAGCCAAGAGAGAAGGTTGAAGAACGCACATCAACCCTGCTGAGGTGAGTTGCAACCCCAAGGAAACAAACAATAGATACAAAATCCATCACTAAGAGGATGGGAATCCCCTCCTCCATAAGAATGGCTCACAGCATACTTCTATAAACAAGTGAGCAGAGTTCTGATCTCCTCCTATTTTATCCCACAGGACAGACCCTCTAAACACTGTAACTCCTTCTCCAGAGAGGATCCACTAGTGTACCACGGCACTCTCCCACCATGCATAAAACTGTATATATTCTTTACCTGCAATTCTGAACTCCCAGCACTCCCCTTCACTCTGACCCCAAGGTCTGCAAGCCTGTCCCCCAGATTCTTGTGCATTTTCTCAAGACATGTGGACAAAGAGTGGGCTGTTGTAGGTCTGTGCTGATTCTGTGGCATTGGGGTAAAGAGAGGACTGTGGACTGAGGGAGCCATATGGGAGAGGGAGAAGCAGTGCCCTGTGGCACAGAGCAGCAGCATTGGTGGGAACAATAGGACTCTCAAACCTGGGGACATTTTGGAGATACACTACCCGCATCTCTTGGCAACCAGAGAAAGCCAGGCCTCTATTCTGGTGGCAGCCAAAACAGAACAGATCTGGGAGGGAAACACAGGGCCTGTGAGTAAAAGGTATGCCTGAGGCTGTACCTGCATGGGTGGGGTGTAGCAGGGACGAAGACTAGAATACGTGTGCAGAGATGGCATACTACCAGGGCGGGGCTGAGTCAGAAGTGCTGCTTTAGTGAGCCTAAGCAGCACTTGGCTCCCAAGGGAACACAGCTGAGACAAAAGCAGGTGGGGCAACATCCCAGGGAGAGTCAGAAACTGAGAGCCAAGTGAAACACCTTCCCCAACTGAGTGAGGCAGAGACAGAGACAGAGATGCCAGCTCTGTGAGAATTGGTGCAATGGCCGTGGCATAGGATGGGGCTGAGTCGCAGTTTCTGTGAACTCAAACACTGCCTGGCCCACAGTGGAATATAGCCAGGACAGAAATGCAAATTCTTTGAGAATATAAGTGGTAGCAACATCAATTGGGGGCAGGGCTGTAATTGAGTGAATTGCCCCAGCTTCCATTAAGCACCTGAGGTTGTCAGGCTTCAGCTCCCCCTGTCAGATGGTGGCAGAGTGCAGCACTCTGTCCAAGGAGACACAGATTTCCCTAGGACTCAGGCAGGCACAAACCACTAGAGCATCTGCTCATTGAAGGGAACTGGATCACAGCCCTGTGGGATTACCAGTGACTGGGTGTGACAGAGGCATAAGGTGGGGAAGGAAGCATCAACCGTCCTGGACTATTTTATTGGCTGGGGCAGTCCTTCTGACTCCACAGAACACTGGAGTCATACTCGAGCTGCCAGAAGACCCCTGCTATCTAGTTGCTGGAGACCTTTTTGAACTCTCCCACTTGAGACTGGGTGCTGACTGGGATAATTTATTTGGAACTCTTGACCTGGGCCAATCACCTGAGGACTATCCAAAGTGGTACCCATGGCATGTGGTTGTGGAAAGTTTTTTTTTTTTTTTTTTCAGTTTAAGGCTGGGTTTGAAACCACTACCTCCAGTATACAGGGCTGGTGCCCTACTCCTTGAGCCACAGGTGCTGCCCTGTGGGAAGGTTTGATTTTCCTTTTCTACTTGTTGCCCATGGGGGGGGCGGGGTGACTGAGTTGCTGGTATTTCTCCACAGCTGAGACTTCAACCCAGAGTTACTGATTTAGTAGGATTAAACACAGACCAACTGAAAACAAGATAGAACCACTTAGCCCCACCACACTAAGCAGGTCCCCAGTGTCTCAGGCCATAGCACTGTACAGGTCATTTGCAAAGTTCTAGGGGAAAAGTTACAGACACCAGTCCTAGCTCTGGGGCAAAGGGCTGGTTAATCCCTACTCCACGAGCCCCCAACTCAACTTTACCTTATCTGCTTATCTAGCCAAGTGGTGTAAAATAATCATGGGGCTGAATCAGCAGAAAAATTCTGCCAACATGAATAATCAGAGTAGATCAACTCCCCCAGGGAACGACATGCTGGACACACCAGAAGATCCCATTCATAAACAAATGGCTGAGATATCAGAAATCAAATTCAGAATTTGGATCGCAAATAAGATCCATATAATGGAGGTAAAGTTGAAATTAGAAATTCAAGGAGCATTCCAAAAGTTGTCTCAAGTATTCAATGAATTCAACGACAAAATCACCAAAGATTTTGACAGATTGAGACAAGAACTTGCAGCCCTCAAAGATTTGAAAAATACAGTAGAATCCCTCAGTAACAGAATGAAGCAGGTAGAAGAAAGTATTTCAGACATTAAAAACAAAGCTTTTGAACAGTCTCAAATGCTCAAACAGGAAGAGAAGAGGAGAGCAAAAATGAACCATTCTCTAACAGACCTTTGGGATAATTCAAAGAAAAAAAATATTCACCTTATAGGAATTCCTGAAGGTGATCAGGTGGCTTCAGAAGGTCCAGATGCTCTATTCCATGACATAATCAAGGATAATGTCCCAGACATGCCAAGAGATTCTGAAATTCACATAGCAGACTGTTTCAGAAACCCAGAATGACTCAATTTGAATAAGACATCTCCCAGATACATTATAATTAACTTTGCCAAAGTTAATATGCAGGAGAAAATTCTGCAAGCAGCCAGACGTAAGCTACAAGGGGAAGAATATTAGAATGACATCAGATCTCTCTGCTGAAACCTTTCAAGCTACAATATCATCAATATCATCAATCTTTAATATCCTAAAACAAAATAAATTTCAACCCAGGATCCTGTAGCCAGCTAAAAGGAGTTTTATTTATGACAGAGAAATTAAATATTTAATAACATTCACATGTTGAAGAAATTTTCCATAACAAAACCAGCTCTCCAGAATATTCTCAGACCTATCCTCCATAATGACCAGCTCAATCCTCTACCACCAAAGTAAACTCATTCATAAACTTTTGATTCCAACTTCCACAGTGGTGAAAGGATTAAAAATGTCCAATTTTTAATTGGGACTTTTGTCAAATACCCAAAATTCTACCAGGCTTATCAATATTCTCAATTAACGTAAATTAATTGTCCTCTAAAGAGGCACAGTTTGGCTGACTGGATACAAAAACTCAGGCCATATATCTGCTGAATACAAGAATCTCATCTTACCTTAAAAAATAAATATAAACTCAGGGTGAAGGGATGGTTATCTTAAATTTCAGGCAAATGGAAACCAGAAAAAAAAAAGTGTTGCAATTTTATTCACAGATACAATAGCCTTTAAACCATTAAAAGTAAGAAAAGATAATAATATTCACTTCTTATTTGTTAAGGGTAACACTCAACATGATGAGATTTCAATTATTAACATTTATGCACTCACCAGAATGCACCTCAATTTATAAGAGAGACTCTAACAGACATGACTAACTTAATTTCCTCCAGCACCATAATAGTCAGAGATTTTAATTCTCCTTTGGCAGTGTTGAATACATATTCCAATAAGAAACTCAGCAAAGAAATTTTAGACTTAAACTTAACCAATCAACAATTGTATTTAACAGACATCTACAGAACATTTCATCATAACAAAACTGAATACACATTCTTCTCACCAGCCTATGTAACATCCAACAAAATTGATCACATCATAGGTCCAAGTCTAACTTCAGCAAATTTAAAAGAATAGAAATTATTCCTTGCATCTTCTTGGTCCATCATGGAATAAAAGTTGAACTCAGTAACAACACAAATCTACATACTCAAAAAAAAATATGGAAACTAAATAACCTTATGCTGAATGATAGCTGGGTCAGAGACAAGAATAAGAAGAAAATTATCAAATTTTTCAAACAAAATGATAATGAAGACTTGAATTATCAGAACCTCTGGGATACCTCAAAGGCAATTCTAACAGGAAAATTTATAGCACTTCAAGCCTTCCTCAAGAGAATGAAAATAGACAAAGTAAACAACTTAATGGGACATCTCAAGCAAATGGAATAAAAAGAAAATTCTAATCTCAAACCCAGCAGAAGAAAGGAAATAACCAAAATTAGAGCAGAATTAAATGAAATTGAAAACAAAAGGATTATACAATAGATCAATAAATCAAAAAGTTGGTTTTTTGAAAAGGTCAATAAAATAGATAAACCTTTGGCTAACCTAACCAGGAAAAAAAGATAAAATCTCTAATTTCATCAATCAGAAATGGTAAAGACTAAATAACAACATACTCCTCAAAAATTCAAAAAATCCTTAGTGAATATTATAAGAAACTCTATTCTCAGAAATACAAAAATTTGAAGGAAATAGAACAATACTTGGAAGCATGACACCTTCTTAGACTTAGCCAGAATGAAGCAGAAATGTTGAACAGGCCTATATCAAGTTCTGATATAGCATCAATGATACAAAATCTCCCTAAAAAGAAAAGCTGAGGACAAGATGGCTTCACATCAGAATTCTACTACACCTGTAAAGAGGAACTAGTACCTATATTACTTACCCTTTTCCAAAACATAGAAAAAGAAGGAATACTACCCAAATCATTCTATGAAGCACACATTACCTTGATCCCCAAACCAGGAAAAGACCCAAG
>CAUYPK010082303.1:0-19939 GCA_963574355.1 Loris lydekkerianus
ACCATGAAGTCACCCATTCACTCAGCCAAACTGATAACTAGAAGGTTTAAAAGGCAAGAATCTTATCCTTTGACAAAGATTCAGTTTCCCCAATAATTTAAACAACCAAATTATTACATTTTACAAATGAGAGACATTTATGAGATGTAACATTGATACAGGATTTTCCCACTCAGGGCTGGACAGGGAACCCCCATTTTTCAGGCTCAGGTGAGCTTAGACATCAGACTCCCATCTCTAGGCACAAAAACGTTGCAAGCCACACTTTCTGAGGAATAAAGCAGTTCTAAATTTTTTGGATGACTCCACCTTGAGTAGGGAGCACACACCCTAATTTTCTCCCAGATAAAAACTGTAAAGACTTAATAACTGTCTAAGGTGCAGGGCTGCCTTCATTTACGTGCTAGAATATTTATTCAGTTTGTAAAAGTATTTTCCTATTTATACAAATCACTAGTGGCTAAGGGCCAATAATACAGGTTCTGAGCCTCACTGGGGCCCCTGGATTCGGGAAGTGCTGCTGCTGGGGGGCTGTAACACCCTGAGCCACCTTCCCTGCCAGGCCTTCTCAGCAGTCCTGGAGCCTGTCACGGCACACTGCCACAGTAGAAATGTGCCCAGCAGTGGCTGGTCCCTGGCTGGGGGTGGTCCCCCGCCATGGCTTTTATGCGAGTCCCTGACTTGCACAGGTGTTAGACTCCTTGATCCATGTTTCAAGATGGGTCAGGTGGGTAGCCGACCTCACCACTGACCCTGGGCACTCACTTGGCTTTTTTTCTCACATGGCCCCTGGAGAGAGAAAAAATAGTTCCCTGAGCCCAAAGGCGTGACCCGCCAGGCACACTGGGGGAAGTCTGCGCCACCCCTGCCCCTGCCCTCGCTGCATCCCTGCCCCATTGCCGGGATGGAGGGCTAAGGAAGAGGGGATGGGGGAGCAGTTGTGCCATGGGAGGGGCAGCCTGGCCCCCCAGGAGAGCACCAGTGCAACCCCTGAGGGGGGGAGAGCGCTGCCATGGGTCTTGCTTCCTCGACCCAGGGGATCCATGGCCCACAAGGGTAGAACAATAGTCAAGTCAATTGCCTTTCAATGAGCTTGCTGCCTGGCCACTGATGGCCAGCTTGCAGAGACAGGCTCCCCCTCCGCTGATTCACCGGGAGGTGAGTGTTTGCCCTGTGGGGGATTCAGCAAGGGGTGATACAGAGGAGGGCAAAGTAGATTTGGTCTGCACTATCCTGTAAAATGGGGTAAAGAGGCACAGAAGGTTTGTGGGGTTTCTTGTTATGGGAGTTAAGAGATTCTCACGCACTGCGAGAACTGAACTGCTCGGGAAGTGCTTTCAGCCAGGGAGGGGGAGATGAAAATTTCCCTCTGGAGGCCAGCCAACATTGAAGGTTGGCCACTTGGTCCTGCAAAAGTAATCAGTTTAGCACTTTTTTTTTTTTTTTTTTTTTTTTAAATTTCACCACAAGCCCCAAATTTTGAGCTCTGAGTTCAGCCACACTAAGATACCAACATAACACAAGACACACAACACACTGAGGACATACAAAATTGACAGTCTGCAGAAACAATAGGATGACGGTCTCTGACCGTGCTGTGGGAGCAACCTGCTTCATCCACCCAGAAAAACTGCAAGAGTTACTGCATCCACACCACACCCTGAGGGTTCCACGTCTCAGTAGGGGGTGGGTGGAGAAGGTCCCTTCCAGAAGGGACAGGGACATCTCCTTGGCACCCCTGACTGGCAGCCTCCAGCATGTCCGCTGTGACTTTACACCGACCACCTTTACAGATTCCAGATTTCCAAAAATAACTAAAGCAGACAAGACAGACAGACACTTACCACTTAGCAGCCCTTTGGGTCGGGGTCCTCAAGGGGTCTTGGGGGATTTCCCAGCCAATGCAACAAATGTTGTGCCCAGATCTTGAAATCCCTCACAAAGACCACCAGGGAGCCAAGTCAGATGCAAAAGCAAAAGGGCCTTTTATTGTAAGCTTAAACTTGGGGTCCCGGGGACTCCGCTGGAATGGATCCAAGCCAGGAGCCCCGAACTCTGGAGCAGGGGATTCTTATGGTCCCGCACAGTGGGTGGGCATGCACAGCTTGAAACAAAGGGGGTGCTTCTGGATTGGTTAGGTGGGGGGGTCCCTGATTGGTGAGTGGTTGTCTCATGATTTCAGGGAATTGCCTGGGTTTGTACCAAGTGAAATGGCAGGGAAAGCAAAACTTAACTCTTAAGATGGCACTGGTCTGGTTCTTTCACAGCAACCTCAAATTCTTGAGCTTAAGTGATCCTCTTACCTCAGCATCCCAGGTAGCTGGAACTACAGGCATGTACCAACCATGCCTAGCTTATTTTTATATTTTGAGTAGAGACAGGGTCTCACTCTTGCTCAGCCTGATCTCAAACTCCTGACCTCAAGCAATCTACCCACCTCAGACTCCCAGAGTGCTAGGATTATAGACATGAGCCATTATACCTAGCCATAAAATTACAATATTGTTTTGCAACTTTTCTGAGTCATGAGATAGAAACTTTCTAGTTTTCATAGACATCACTGGGCTTCCCTGTGATATTGGTATGTCCTCCTTCTCAAGCTGTGCCAGGTAGTGGTTCCCAATAACCAACTCCATCTTCTGTATATCTTCCTTGTTAGAGTTTAATACCCCTTAGGCCCTCCTGAACAGTTGTATGATTACAGTCTATTTTTAGCTATATTGAGAATGTTTCTAACATTTCACCATACTTAATGTTTGTGATGATCTCTATCAACTGAAATAAGTTATCTTCTAATATTAGTTGCCTTCATAATATTAGTATTCTTTCATCAGTTCTAGGAAAGGCTCTTTTTTTTTTTTTTTCTTCATATTCCTCAATTGTGTTTAAAGAGAGATGAAGTTCTTGCTATGTTGGGCGGGGCTGGACTCAAAATCTGGGGCTCAAGATACCTTCTTATCTCATTCCTCTGAGTAGCTAGGATTACAGTCATGAACTTGGTTTATTTCACAATTCAGGAATAACAGAAGAATGTTATGGCACTTCTGAATCTGTTCTCCATGTCTCTTTCATTTTCTTTAATGTAGTTTCCTGTCTGTATTCTGGTGTATGACATCCATGGTGTTGATTTTTTTTCAAATATAAAGTTGGTGATACTTTTGTGTGTTCATCTTTTTATGTGAGATTCATGCTTATGGGAAGGTGTGAGATGAGATCAGTTGAAGCAGTTTTTTTGCAACTTCTTCACATTGAGATTCAGAGAGGGAAGCCCAACTAGGGTTGGTATTAGATGGGTTGCCTTAGATATGTAGGTGTCTTCCCTTCATTTATTCTTGGATATCACCAGCCACCAATATATGGCTCTGTTTCTAAACTGAGTCTACATTCAGTGCTCCTACCTGCATAAGGACATCCTTGTTGGGGGAGATGAAGCTAGGAGAAAGGGAAATGTTATCTATCCAACTTATTCTCCTGTACTATCTCAGTCATTCACTCATCACTTTCCCTTAGATCCTCCATCCCCTTTCTCTTTTATAAGACACTTTGGTTTCCTTACTTAAGTATAATTATTTGTTACTTTTCGTGTTTTAGATGTTGAGAACAATTTTCCTTGTAGTCCTCTAGAGATTCAACTTCGTATCTTCCAGTATTTATGTAGTTCTAGCATCCACCCACTTGTATACTTAATTATTTCTTGAGCATAAGTTATTTTCTAGCATGCCTAAGGATTTGTGACACAGGAGCAGAAAGAAGTATGTGCTGGAGCACCATGTGGGATCAGACATACCTAATTTTTGTATAATGTGTCTCTGCTTCAAATCTATTAGAGCATTTGTGCCTCGCAAGGCTACTTTATTTATTCACTTAATTTGAGATTAATATAAGGGTACAAATGATTAGGTTACAGTGTTTGAGTTTGTTAGGTAAGGTTCCTGTTGAAGTGCCTCTCACCCTGGAGGTGTATCATATACCTTTACATTGTGCCCAATAGGTGAGAGCTCACCAATACTCCTCCCTCCTTCTCCTCCTCCTTCCTCTCTCCTCTGCCTTCCCACACACAAGAGAAAAACTCAAGACTACTTTAAGTAAAAATAAATTAAAAGCTCTTGCTCTTCCTCTTTACTTTCTTGAAATAAATTAGTCCAAAGGCCATTTGGAAGGATTGAGTAAGGTGTTAATTTGTTCTAGAAATAGGGTATGTGTGATTTTAGGGGACTAGAGTGAAGTGAAGAAGCTCACTGTGATGGAGACACATCCACCTATGGGAGCAACCTAGAACAAGGTGCTATAGCCTTAGCAGAGATGATGGAGGAGTTTATGTAGGAAGATAATCCAGAGAAAAATGTCAGAGCCTGAGTAAGGTGTCCTGGACTTTTACTAGAAGGGGCACCCTTCAGTGAGTTGTGGGAGCCTAAACAGTGTGAGGAGGGCATCTGTATGGGAGAAGGTAGTGATTGCAGTTGTGATGACAGGAAATCGGTTATGTGTAGGCATTTTGACCAAATCAGTAATAATTTGGGATCCAGGTTTATTGCTGTCAGTGAAGAAGATTCAAATTTGGTAAGGGAGAAAACCAGAATGGATCTTATGATGTTAGATTATACACTACCTTCAATTCCAATCTTATAATTTCAATATAGATAGATATGTGTGAATAACTATATATATGAACAAGTTTATTCCTTTGTCCACTGTGGGGGCCTGGGAGCAAACACTCCCCATCCTCAATGAACACAATTGATGTTCAGATGCTGGGTTTTAAATACTATTCTGCTCTAAAATGAAATTAGTGCTTCTTGGAGAAATGGCTGATTCCTGGACTGTGGCAGGGAATGTACAAAATGAGCTTGGAACATCTTGTGCCATAAAGCAAGGAAGTACACACAGAACAATTGGATCACGTCAGATGATCCCTGACACAGTTTAAGTATTGAAATAAGTAGTGGTAGCCATTGGTTATAACACAATGACGAATATAAATACATAAGTCTATACTGATATGAATAAATAAATGAATATATTGAAAGATTGATTGGAAATAGGATGTTTACAGTTTCATAATGTCCCCCCCCAAAAAATATTTATTAACTTTAGAGAAAAGTAACTTTTAGTTGAGAAGGCTAAAAGAAACCATCTAATCATAGTTACCAACACATCACTAATAAGACAAATAAAAATATGTATACCGTTATAAGATGCAATGAGAACACAGCATTGTTTCTATGATCGTCTACCAAAGATTCATAAGCTGAGTCTAATTGTGCAAGTATGTCAAAGCCAAATTGAGGTACATTTTACAAAATAATTGGATTGTTATATACAAAAGTGTGAAGACATGAAAGTCAGAAAAAGACTGAAGATCTCTTCTAAATTAAAAGATAATAAAAAAAATGCACACATAATTCTGAAGTGGATATTTTTTTACTGTAATAGATGCTATTGGGACAAATGCTGTCTCTTAAATGAGGTTTTAGGATTAAATTATAAGAGCATATAATTGTTATTTTTCTGGTTTTGGTGGTTGTATGATAGTTTTGTAGGAGAATGACATTACTTTGAAGAATATCCAGTAAAGTTGTTTTAACATTTCAAGTACTTAAAAATACACTAAAGAATATATTTAATATTCAGCTTGGCAACTTATTCTCAAGTGGCTCAAAAAAAATAAAATTACTTTCCATTTTCTTGCAACTTTTCCATATTTTGGGATTACTTGAAAATAAAATTTAATCTGAATGTATTCCTATGTATTAAGAACTAATATTTATTGAATGTTCCTCAAAGGGATTACCATTTATTAAGCCATTCAATCCTTACAGCAACCCAGTGAGGTAGGAACTATTAATATTATTATTCCCATAGTACATAATAGGAAACTGAGGCACAGATGAGTTAAGTAACTTCCTCATATTTATATGACTAGGAAGTGGTGGAATTGCACATGGCAAAACCCTGCTTTGTTACTACTCAGATTCCTGCTGCTTGACAACTTGGGCTTTTTAAAATAGCCATCTCAGTCTTACATAAATATTTCTGTAGTGTGGCTCTGGAGAAAGTCGTCTTGGTCTGTAATTTTTATACGCATAGTAGTTTCCTTTCCATTTATGACTCCTGCAGTTTTCTAAAACAGAGCTTCCTAATCCATGCACCATGAATGGGAAGCAATGCATTCCTATAGTGACCCCAGAGCTCTGGGTGAGTGACCATTGAGACTTAGGACAGCCACAGCCCTATGGCCAGAATTTTGAGGCCCCTAAAAAGTAGATTAGGCCATAATTTATCATTTTGTAGGAATACCATGATTTGATAAAAGGAATCATTTTTAGGATAGTATTCTTCCTTCAACTCTTTGTTATATTAGATGATATAAATAAAACCACCTGTCTGCCATAAATTCACTGATTTGTCTACAGAAAAATAGAAAACTGACATCAAGTGGAATAGAAAATTAAAGGCAGAATCTGTTTGATTTCTTATCAGATGTTCTGCTTTCAACTTATTCTTAGTTGCTGAACATATTTTTATCCTAGTGTTGCTATACACACACACAGAAAAGTAAAGCACATATACTTGTGGTGTCTTTTGTTTAATCAAGTGAAGACACAGTTTCATTATCGCAGTAGGTTGAATTATGATGCAGTTGCCAGTTGACAAGTAGTAATGTGGTACCGTGTAGAACTATAAAAAAGTACTGTAAAATACTTTTTCATACATAGTACTCTTTTTAGGCTGGAAAACATATTGCTACATTGCAGTGATGAAATGATTGCCTTTCCAAGTATAATTTGGTTGATAATCATAATTTCTATTAAATGTTCAGACAATCCTGCATCCATCACCTTAAATCCATTTAAAAAGCTTTCTACAGTACCAGAATGTATGAATAACTTTTATGTTTAATACAGAAAGTAATGTTGATATCTCCCCTGATATGAAAATGAGAAGTCTAATTTTAACTAATAATTCTGTCAGTGTTATAAAGTGACTAAAAGAGATCTAGTGCTGTGGGTTTATAATGAATGTATTACTCAGGGTTGCTTCTGAGTGGGAAAGTGATAATTAAAGAATCTTTTCCTCATAACTTAAATATTAATGTCTTCCTTTTTTTCCCCTCTGAATGTTCCAGTAAAGCATTATATCTAAGAAGGGAAAGACAATTTTAGAAGGGTTGCAAAGATACAGAAGAGAAATATACTAGCAATATTGATGTCTTTGTGTGATTGACAATTTGCTAACTGTAACTGACAATAAAGATTCGCTTGCTTTAAATATTGTGCCAAAAATAAATCCATGCATGCTTGCTCTAAATAAGAGAGGTGGGGGTTAAATTCATGCAAGTGTAGTCTGTATATCTATTCAAAGGCAATAGGTAACTCTTCAACATCTAAATTGCTGAAAAATTAGTAAGTATGATATAAATGTGTGATAGAGTTATAGAACATGTTAGAATTCTTTTTTTCAAGTACCTCTTCTAAATGTTAAGAGAAATGTGCCATTTTGGAGTTTGCTTTCTCCATGAAGGCTGTATCTTTGACCTAGAGTGTAGAAAAAGAGAATTTCAATTATCTGATTTGTTCACAAAATACCTCCTGAGCCCCCTCAATGCACCAGGTTCTGGGATGTAATTATGAACAAGACAGCCACAATCCCTGTGCTCAGATAACCTGTAGATTGACAGAAGATAGAGACAGCCAAAAAGACAACAGGCGGAAGTTATATAAATGCTGGGCCAGGAGGGACACAGCACCTGTAGGGGGCAACTTAACAGAGGTATTAAATATTGACTTAATAGTATTGAAAGTGTCTGAATGGGGGTCACAGAAAACCCAAGTAGTTTTTCCTTGCTTAGTGATGACTAAGCCAAGTACTAATGCATAAAAAGAAATTACTTGGAAAGAGTAAGCACCATGCATGGTGGCTTGCAGGCAAGCAAGCGCAGCATATTTAGGGAGCTCAAATAACTTGATCAATTGTATTTTTCCTTCCTTGAACACTTTCTACTGTTCTGCTTTTCTCTTTCCCATAGGCTTCTTTTGTCCTTGGATTTATGCCCTGTAGACCTTTTCTTTTCATGGAAGATGTTTGGCTGTTATGAAATCATGGAAGATTTCATAGTTCTTTAATGTAACTCTGGTGACAAGAGGTCAGGTTCACTTTCATCTAATGAGGGTTTTAAGCTTCTGATTTGCCAATATATATATATATATATATATATATATCAGAGATCCTTGAAATCACCACAAGACACCAGAATATATACCACTCTGGGTGAAGAGGTCACACTGTCAAGCTCATGGTCCCTCTTTCTTCTCTCTCAGTAATAACCACCTACTTGTTACAGGATATATGCCGTTAGGATGATGAGAGGGATCTGGGAGAGCTATAACTCTAAACAAACAACCTATATAAACTTCATTTAAAGTTTAATTCTTTGACATGGACTTGAAATGGAATAATGTCTTTTTCTAGTCCATGTTATGGACTTACACTATCACCATAAGACCTTGGGAGACTGATTCCTAAGAGTATGGTAATATCAGTGGAGAAAGCTTTTTTCTCTACAGTCCTCATACTGTATATATTTGCTGACACCTCATGTTCAGTTCTATATGTCTATTGCATTATTTTCTGATTCAGCTCTGACATCAAATGTGACCACCATGCTATGGAGGTTTGCTGGAGACCCCTCGATGTCCATGGACATCCTTGCTGAGGCTGAGAAAGTAAAAGCTACATTGTTATTTACTGTGGCCGAAACTATAAGAATATCTTTCTTTCCTTACCTACGGAGATCAAAAACACCAAGCTGTGGTGCTGGGATCACATTATGTGTCTTGGTTACCCATATCAACCTTTTGACTTAGGGTTGGCATATTGTTGGATTAAATTTTCTTTTCTATCATCCATGGTCGCCAGATGACCAAGGGGAGTACTTTGAAGGTGACCATAGTGATATTAAGCGATAAGGTGTATAGAACTTTTTCTAGCATAAATTTGTGAACATAATTGTCTGACCTTGTAGATGTTGCTACTAATCTACACTCCTGTGATCTATTATACTGATGTTTGTCTGTTGATACAAGGCCATCTGTTTGACTCTGTTACATTTATTATCTGGCTATATTTGGTGCAACATTCTAAACTAGTCTGATCTTTTTGAATTCTGTAAGTACACTAATATCTTTGGTATCCTTCTGATACAGGGTGCCTGCATTCAAGACTGGACAAGGGATCCCTGTTTTCCTAGGTCTGGGCAAGTTCATGAAGGGACATACCAACTAAAGTGGGAGCAACCATTTATATGAATATGGGATAAGAACCTACACTATGCCTTCCCTTAGTAGAGGCAGAAATTAACCCATAAGTATGGGATACCGAGACACAGCTGGGAAGAGCAAGATACGCTCAACTGGTCCAAATTAAGCATCATGTATGCCACTGATCTGTGGTCTGTGGGTTCATTCTTTGAATCCCCAAGACCAAGGACCTACTGAAGAGAGAAATTCTGGTAACACTTCCACTTATATTACCTGTAAGCTTGGAACACATGATTTTCCTTTTTTTTTTTTTTTGCCTTTATATGACTTATTGTTTTGACACATTTAGCAATACAAGGACATAGGTGGAGCCCTGGATGTGGCACCAGTTCAGCTGTAAAGGTTCACATGGAAGCCACTGCCCACTTACAATGAATGAAACTGCCAGGGGATGAAACGTACATGAGTCTGGGTTTCTGATTTTTGTCTGGTGCTTTATATCCACCACTTTGAAGACTTCCCACGTAACCTCTCCTGCCTAGTACTCTCCTCAGCTTTTCTTTAAAACTTTCAAGAAAAGGATATCCCTATTTCAAACTTTTTCCCTGGAAAATGGGATAAATCAACTATTCCTAACCTTCTAATGATTTATCTTCAATGATCCTAAGGTGCTTTATCCACCCAGAGTGTCTTAAAATGCAGTTTTTGTTCATTTCCTTTCAAGTACCACTGAGTCCAATGTGACCTGTCTCTGAATCAGGGGAGGCCTCTTTACAGGTCAGATGCTTCATAGTCTTCTCCTCTGTGAGGACATCTTGTTCATTAAGTGTATTCGGTTTGCTGTGTGTTCTCTTATGTGGCAGTGCTTTAACTTTGGCTATATGTGAGTCTTTAGACAGGACATAGCACAGAAACCCTTACCTTTAATCCTCAAAATGTCCATTACTGCTCACAGAGATGAAATAGATTCCCTGACTTATCTCTCCTCCTATACCTGGGGCAGGAAAATCAGCTCCACTGGCCTTTCCTAGGCCAGAGTGCCTGAAGATGCTACAGGTTCTCCTTTGTGTAAATGTGCATTGCCTGGAGCTCATACTAAGAAATGATTCCAAAATAGCTGAGGTAGTGCCTGAGAATTGTCTTGCCTCCTTCTTGGTGCTGCTTAGCTATGTTGTGCGCTACTTATTTTGGGTCCATTTGTAAGGCTATTTGTCTCATAAGGGTTATTTTTGCATATCTGAGGTTTGCTATGGATTGAAATACATTCTGGTGGCCCCCTGCTCTATACTGGGAATAGTTTTCTTGGTCTTCACATTTGATTACTCATCAAGTTCCACAAAGCAACCCCACCTAGTGAGTAAGCCTCTAGGAACTACAACACATCTCAGTACAGCCCTCCCCAACTATGGTTCTTGTCTTACAAGGAGTCATTTTATTCTGTTTGTTGTTGTTGTTGTTTGTTTTTTTAATACGTGTTTATCTCTCTCAGTTCCTCATAAAAAGGGTTATACAGAAAAAGTGCCTAATATTTAGTTTAATTTTTTTTTAGTTTTTTATTTTTTTTTTCAAGTTCATTGAGGGTACAAAGAATTAGGTTACAATATTTGCATTGTTAGGTAAAATTCCTCTTATAATTGTATCCTGCCCTCAAGATGTGTGGCCTCCCCCCACCACACTGTGCCCATTGAGAGCACAGCCATCCTCCTCTCTCCTCCGCTCTCTGTTTCCCCATTCCCCTGCCACCCACCTTGAATTGATTTGAGTTTTCCTCTTAGGTGGGTATGTATTAGAACATCTACTGCCTTCATAATAAAATTGAGTCCATTGAATTTTTCTCCATTTTTATGATACTTTACTAAGAAGAATCTGTTCCAACTCCATTCAGGTTAGTACAGAAATATAAAGTCTCCATCATTTTATGGCTGAATAGTATTCCATGGTATATATATCACAGTTTGTTAATCTATTCCCAGATTGCTGGGTATTTAGGTTGTTTTGACATTTTGGCAATTGTAAATTGAGCTGTGATAAACAGTCTAGTGAAAATATCCTTATGATAAAATGATTTGTTTTTCTTCTGAGTAGATGCTTAATAATGGAATTGCAGTATCAAATGGGAGATCTAATTTGAGTTCGTTGAGGATTCTCCATACTTTCTTCCAAAGTTTAATAGTTTTAGTGCAGACTACAGGACTACAAATGTTTTGGTTCTATGAATTGCTTTTGCACAGTTTGAGTCTAAGTTGCAACTGTGCACGTCAGCTAGATAATGTGCAATGTACCTGTTAGGTGTGGTTTTGCTCCTCCTCTTCTTTCTCCCATTTGCTTGCTTTATGTTGAGTTTTACTGTCATATGTTCATAGACATGTTGGTTGATTCATTCTAGTCTAATAGAAATGTGATGGTTGTTTTCCATTTTTGTGATACTTCATTCAAAAGAGTGGTCTCTGGTTCTATCCTGGTTGCTACAAAAGGTATTAGTTTACCATTTTTTTTTTTTTTTTGATGGTGTGTGTGTGTATATATATATAATCTTTTTTTGGGGGGGGGATTCATTGAGGATACAATAAACAAGATTACACTGATTGCATTTGTTAGGCAAAGTCCCTCTTGCAATTGTGTCCTGCCCCCAAAAGGTGTGGCACACACCAAGTCCCCTCTCTCTGCTCTTCCTTTCTTCACCCCTCCCTCCTTCTTTCTCTGCTCTCTCCTTCCCCCACCCCCACCATAACTTTAATTGTCATGAATTGTCCTCATATCAAAATTGAGTACATAGGATTCTTGCTTCTCCATTCTTGTGATGCTTTCCTAAGAATAATATCTTTCACTTCCATCCAGGTTAATACAAAGAATGTAAAGTCTCCATTTTTTTAAATAGCTGAATAGTATTCTATGGTATACATATACCACAGCTTGGTAATCCATTCCTGGGTTGGTGGGCATTTAAGGCTGTTTCCACATTTTGCCAATTGTAAATTGAGCTGCAATAAACAGTCTAGTGCGAGTGTCCTTATAAGAGGATTTTTTTTTTTTCCTTCTGGGTAGATGCCCGGTAATGGGATTGCAGGATTGAATGGGAGGTCTAGCTTGAGTGCTTTGAGGTTTCTCCATATTTCCTTCCAAAAAGGTTGTACTAGTTTGCCGTCCCACCAGCAGTGTAAAAGTGTTCCCTTCTTTCCACATCCATGCCAGCATCTGCAGTTTTGAGATTTTGTGATGTGGGCCATTCTCACTGGGGTTAGATGGCATCTCAGGGTTGTTTTGATTTGCATTTCTCTAATAGACAGGGACGATGAACATTTTTTTATATTTTTATTAGCCAGTCGTCTGTCTTCTAGTTCACCATTTTTGATTCCTCAGGAGTACTCTATGGTATGCATATACCACAATTTGTTAATCCACTCATATTGATGGGCACTTGAATTGGTTCCACATCTTTGCAATTGTGAATTATGCTGCAATAAATGTTCTAGTGCACATATCTTTTTGATTTTTTCCCCCCCTTTGGGTAAATACCTGGTGTGGGATTGCTGGATCAGATGGTAAGTCTACTTTTATTTTTTTGAGGAATCTCCATACTGTTTTCCACAGAGATTGTACTAGTTTGCAGCCCCACCAACAGTGTGTATGTGTTCTCTCTGCATCTGTTTTGAGACTTTTTGATAAAAGAAATTCTCATTGGAGTTAAGTGATATTGTGGTTTTGATTTGTATTCCCCTGATGATTAGAGATGTTGAGCATTTTTTCATTAGTCTATTTCTTGTGAAAAGTATAAAAAATGGTGAACTAACACCTTTTGTAGCAACCTGAATTGAACCAGAGACCATGTTCATGTCTTTTGCCCACTCTTTTATGGGCTTATTTGATTTTAGTTGAATTTTATAACTTTCACGATGAAGAGGGAGAAGTTTAGTTTCTGTTCCATGTACTTTATTATTTACCCTTATTCATGTTATTGCTATTAACATAATCTTCATTCTTTTGGTAAATGTTATATGTGTTGGGATTTTGCATTATGCTGCCTCCAGCTTTGATCTTTTCCAAGCAGTTAGTCAGTCAGGAGATGTAATGAGAAGTATAAGTCAATATCAGACTTATTTTTACTTTATATTTGAGCCAGGAAATAAACTTAGATCTTCACAGGTGAAATGATAGTTTCTGCTAAGTTACCTAGCCCTCTCTTTGAGAACAGTTAATCTTAAGCTGATTTCATTCTTAACCTTATGGTTTTATATATCCATCTCCAGCAGGAACCTGTTGGAATAGTATCATTTGTTGGAGTCTGGAAGGAGCAGTAGAGGACATGGGCTAAAGCTCTGACTTTTTCAGTAGCTCTGTTTCTTGTATATTTTTATCTTTTTCATTTAAAAATCATATAATCTCGATTCACACCTTACAAGTATAATGCACACATTCTGGGTGAAGGGCACACTTATAACTTTGACCTGAAAAATACAAAAGAAAATTATATAACCAAACGGTGAATACCCCTGTAATATTCTGAAATTAAAAAAATCATATTATCTCCTACTGTAGACCTTAAGCTCATTTTGAAGAACATCAGATTTGGTTTTATAAAGCCTTAATTAGTGGACATAATGACAGAATTTTGTTATCTGTTAATAAAACCTTACTGTAGGTATAGCAAACAGTGTTTTATTTTATTTTTTTTAAAAAACCGCTTCTTTGATCTAAAGAGGACTGACTTACATAATAACATATTAACTTGTTCCTAACTAGACTGCTAAAATTTGAAGATATTATAATAGGGTTTTTTTTTTTTTTGCAAAAAAAAAACATTCTCAAAAATTAAAATCTGGGCTAGATTAATCAGTAAATATTTAATAGAAGTAACTAAATGTAGCAGATGGCTTTTATAGCCCAGAAATTAATATAAAACTTCGAAAGCAGCATTGCTTTTTATCAGGAAAATGTAGTCGGCATTTATGTTATGCCATCCCCATGGTCAAATAATATTTATAATTGTCTCCGGGCTAGTAAAAAGGAATTCCGTAATTCTTTGAAAAGTAATGCATAATTGTCCCAAACAATTGTAGCAAAAGAGGTTGTGAGCCATGATAGATAGTATTTAGCATAGCCTGAACTAGTCTCATGAGATCAATGTAAAACTTTCTAGAATTGATTTTCTTTTTTCTTTTTTTTTTTGAGACAGAGTTGAACTGTGTTGCCTTTGATAGAGTGCTGTAGCATCATAGCTCACAGCAACCTCAAATTCTTGGGCTTAAGTGATTCTCTTGCCTCAGCCTCCCAAGTATCTTGGACTACAGGTGCCCGCCACAATGCCCAGCTATTTTTGGTTGCAGTTGTTATTGTTTAGCAGGCCTGGGCCAGGCTCAAATCCACCACCCTTGGTGTATGTGGCTGGGGCCCTTACTCAGTGAGGTATGGGCACCTAGCCGACCTTTTTTTTTTTTTTTTTTTTTTTAAACTCTCTATAGGGGCATATCATACTGTTCCTAGGTGCATCAGTTATTCATATTTCTAAATGTTAAGAAATAATCTCTTCTTGTTTCCATCCTTCCTGTCAGACTGTAACAAGGTCTCTTTAAATAGTTCCTGAAAGTATTACTTGAGGATAACAAGTATTTATTTACATTAATAAATACTGTAGCACAAAAACAAATTTAACTATTGAAACAAATTCCCTTGGTTATTTTTCGTACTATTTTGTAAATTTGAAATAATTTTAGAGTTAAAACAGTGTAGGCAGAGTGAGAGAAACAATCAATATACAATCAAATAGCATTTACTATGTTAAAATATGCCCCACTGGACTTAGCTAGATTATTTTCAGTATGTATAGTCAACTATTTGGCTATACCTTAAACTTTTGGGAAGTACACAAAAAAGTAGCAAATTCAAAAGTCATGTTTATATTTTTGCCTGTTCTTCATTTTATTGACACTTATCAGAGACACTAAAATACTCTTGTACCATATTAACTCAAAAATACCAGAATTGACTCTAATCATCTTTGCTTCTGTGGACTTGCTGATAATAATAAGCAAATGCTGTACCGTTATTTACACTGCATTGACTTCTAAATTACAATAGAAGGGATGAAAAATTTCATTATCCAAGTGGAAAAAATAGCATAATGAAATTTTCTATTAAAATTTATAATTTTTGCATCACCATAAAATCCATTTAAAAGGTGCTATTATCTTTGAATAACCTGCCCTATGCTATCAGAGATGATGAGAATAGAACCAGCTTAATTGCCATTTTTCCTGCACAATGAGTTTATAAAACAATAGGACCTAGTTCTTGCCCTCGCTCCTGCTGCAGGAGGCTGTGGCATTTGGCAGTAAAGCCTGCGTGTGGAGCGGGATGGTAACTTGATGTACTGCATTCACCAGATGTGAAGCTCGTTGAGCTTGACTCTTCAGCCAAATCTGGAAGATTATTCATAGGAAATTAGATTGTAAATGCAGATAGGATTTTTAATATTTCTGCTGTCCACATTTTGCAATTGTATAATGAGATGATAAGTAAGCTTAGCATGGCACAACCCTTACTTATCATCCTATGGATAAACTTAAAAATAAGAGGAAGAAATCGTTTCTGCCCTCTGTGCATCTCTGAGGAGAGGAAAGTGGGTGCAAATGGATTTGCAAAATGGCTCCGGTGACCCCATGCTGGCAGCATAATGCTGTGGTAGTGTTCCTGCCTAATTGTCTGTCTGCTGTAAGAATGATAGCTAGAGATTATGCTGTATCTTCTCAAATTCCTAGCATATTTTTAACTGGGTCACAATCCAAAAAGAAGTAATATAAAAGTGTGATGATGACTGCAAGATTGACTTGCATTTTATTTATCAGTAAAAGTTACTGTTATTAGCAATCCTGTAGGAAAAACATAAAGCAACAAAACAAAAGGAAGCAAAAAAAATGGAATTTTTAAGTTATTAGAAACAAAATGATATGGTTGTAATAGGGAAAACAGACATCCAATACATGTGTAAGTGACAACCAAGAAGAGACAAATAATGGAATAGACAGCTATTTCAGAAAATTTTAAAAACTTTCAAAAAATAAGATTGCATTTACAAAATTACAATGTACATGGCCACTTAGGGTAGAATATGGTAAATATCAACACATGTCCTTTCTAGATGTCAAAAGTAAAAAAAAGGCACAAATCTTACATATTTTTCTTTTGCACTTTCCTAGTTTTGCATTTGTTTATATTGATTTGAAACTAAAAAATTTTATATGGTGACGATAATCCAAGTCAAATGAGAAAAAGGGTGGTAACTGCAATCTGGATTTAGAGGTAAGCTGTGTACCTGCTGTAAAGATTGGTTGTTGGCACTTTCAAGGATCTGATACAGAAAAAAATATATAGACAATTGTCTTAAAAATGAAAGCGATGCGATCCATTCTTAATGAAGACAATGTGGTTCATTAGGAAAAATATTAGCTTTTGAGAACATTTACAGAACACGAATGCTTTGTGGGGGAGATAAAGTCCTTAGTGAGCGTTTGTTAGCAATGTTTGCATTGGCAGTAAAATGACAGAAGGCCAAGTATTGTTGTATATGAACATTTCTATAAGTATATCTCTGACCATCTTATTCCATCCAAAGACATGTAAGAGCTCAAATAATTAACTGACTATTCACCAAAAGATTAACTCTTTCAATTAACTTTTTCTTGTGTTTTCAATGCTGATGAGATTATAGGACACTTAGTTGCTTTTGCCACATCACTGTGATCAATGAAGAAAAAAACATACTTGACTGGTTCTAAGTAGCAGCTCATTCAGACCAGTATCGATTGTATCCCATGATCTCCTTTCTCTGAAAAAATGAGGTTAGTGACAATATACCATTTCTGTTTGTATAGAGTTTGATCCTTAAAATGTTTTACATTCCTTGGGAACAGATAACATGTGAATGCAATTTAGGATCGTTCTTATTCTTGCTATCATGTACATGTAGTACCCTCAGTACAGTTTTTAAACATACTAATCCACACATGGGGTTTGCACATTTTATTTTGTAAGCCTTCTATGGCTTTGCTGATACCCTTGCAATGAAGTTTGATTGTCTAGATAAACATCTCCAATGTATTTTGCAGAATTTTTGCTATGCTTCCTAAAAGAGACTTTATAAATTTTATGGCAGTTTATAATAGTCTTCTAGGGGTAGCTAAATGCTTTACTTATCATTGAAGGTAAGGCCATATGGGAAGCCTACTGCCTTGAACTGTGGAGAGTCAGCAGCTTTGGAGTTGATAAGTCAAGGCTCTATTTAAGGGCTCTAAGGAGACTAAATATTTTATTCACAGAGTAATTCAGTGTGTATCTGAGGACTTCTTCCAAAAGTGTGCCTATTAGGAAAATGCTGAATATATAGTATTAGTGAGAAGGGAAGCAATTTTAGCTGCATGTATCTCTGCCAAAGTGAGTTGGCTAGCATTCTGTAAGGTATGCTTTAAGCACATAGAATTTTTTGTATAAAGGCAACAATGTAACTCTTCATCTAAAGCTAAAAGCTAAGCACTGTGAATTCTCTATCTTGCAATACCTACTTTCCCCCAAATTACAGAGCCAGGAATGTTTAGGTATTGCAGTGATCCAGTAGACTAGCTATCTAGAATAATTTTAAGTGCTTTGTGATAGCTGTGACTTCCAGGGCAAATCATGTTCACTTTAAAGTTTAAAATATCTTTTTTTTTTTCCCCACCCACATGAAAACTTTGGAACATTTAAATACTATTATCTCTGCCATTAGCTAAACTACTGAAGAATTTGCCTGTTACCTCTTAAAATGTTTTAAATAAGAAAATATTCTAAATAAAAATAGATATAAAAATTATTAAATGTTCATTTCAGAGAAGAAAAATAGATACTAAAATTTGTTCCTTTATCTGTTCTTATAGATCTTTAGGTTTCATTCCTAGGGTAGTTAAGTCTTATCTTTGTGTTAAAATCAGACTTCAATCTCACCCTTGGCCTCACGTTAGAATCACCTGGGAAGCTCTAAAATATGGATTCCAGACCCAGATTTTCTGAATTAATTGTTCTGAGATGTGTCTGTGGCTTTGGTTGAGTGATTATAAGAGGAAGCTGGTATATAGGTTCTAGGTGACCCCTGCAATTCTCATGATGTTCCTCCTGTTTATCATGCCAAATGTGACTCTAAGTCTTAGAATGTCAAAAGATGCAAAACCAGGAAAAGGTTCTTACCTGTGGGAGAGTGGATTTGTAACTCATATGAGTTCTTGTTTCAAAGTAGTCTTCCTTAAGCTATGCTGGGAAATTATAGCCTATATTTATGACTGAATAAGAAGCTTGATGCCAGCAAAATCTCTGCGGATTCTTTGTATCAACAAAATTAGGTTGCCAGTATATAAATCAAGGTAATTTGGGAGAGACAATTACCTTAGATCTCTGTGCTTTTGCATATCTTATAAACAGAGGCACTGACTTTTGTTGCAGACTATCTTTTCCAGGATGTTTATATAGTGAATAGTTGTGGAAGATAGAGTATCTCCCTTTGGAGTGAAAGGCAGGAATGTTTACCACCTATTATAAAAGATACCAGTTCCCTAAGCTCAGGACTTCTTTCCTACAACACAAGTCACTCTGTACTCAGGCATTCATTTGGGCCTACCCACATCATTGCTGTGGGACTTGGGGACAAGAGCTCATGCATATATAGTGATGATCACACTTGTTGTGCCATGACTCATAATGTTGTTTGTTTCCTTGCCGGAGTCTCCTGTCTTCTCCCAGCATTCTTAAAGCAGTAGCTGGGTAGACTGTTAGTGTCCCAGGAGGTAAAAATCTCAATCTCAGATACTTCACAGTTATTGACAGATAATGATAGCAAGACATTTTAAATAAATTAAAGAAAACTTGGCTAAGAATTATTTCCGATTATAGTGTCCTTAATGTAACAAAGCTATATGATATGCTGTAACCATGTAAATGATATGCTGTAACCATGTACCATATATACTCGAGTATATATGGTAAATGATTAAGGAATATTGTACTCATGAGCCCCTTTTTTGCAGCATCTAGAGATAGTTTCATTTGGTCAGCATATGACTGGGAAAATTGAGTAAAATAACTGGTTCTAATCATTCAATTTACTAGTGGACATTTAAGAATAAATTTGATGTGAAGCTTGGTGTTGAAGGTCAGTATGTCAATGTCCTAAATCACAATAAAGAGGAAAAAAATGGAAAAGACTGGGAGTTATATAAAAAGAGACCAGGAAAGAATGAACTCATTGTCTCATACAATTGTCTCATAATTCTAATATTAGAAGTCTAATTTAAAAAATAAAGAGGACTTAGGTCATTATAGAATGTGTTAGTATATGGAGGTGGAGCATGATGGCGGACAGAACGGACATGTAGCCCACCTCTCCCAAGCCATAAGGTGAGAGGAAAGAGGGTCTGGACCTTCCCCCTGTGTGGATTATTGGTGTGGATGGACAGCTAGAGACACTTAGCGAACTGGCGGATTGCTCTATATGAAGGGTAATTTAAAAGCACAGACTCTGGAGGAGGGAGACAAGATGGCGGACTAAAGCCAGCTTTTCACAGAGGCTCCCGTCCAGAAGGAGAGTTAAAGGATGGAAATTTAGTAAGTAACCTGGAGGATTCGAGCTATACCAGGAGAGAAGGTTGGAGATCGCACATCAA
>CAUYPK010082305.1:0-12685 GCA_963574355.1 Loris lydekkerianus
TAGTATAATCCTCAAAAGGTTATTTAATTGTGCATGGTGCTTCTGAATTACTGCTTGCTGTCTTTTCAGTGATTATGTTTCTCTTTGTATGTTGGGGTACTCTTTCACCAATAAAATATATGTTAAGAGTTAAAAAAAAAAAAAAAAAAAATATTTTCACACTTATACCTGAAATAATTTGTACAAATAGTGTATTCTTGTGGGAGTGTAAATAAATATGTCAAATTCCAAGAGTCATCAAGTTTAGAAGACGTGATCATTGCTAAAGAATGCAGATACAGAGATAGCTTTAAAAATACTTCTCACAAAAAATGTAAACTGTCAAGTACCTCAGAATCTGATTTGGAAAACAAAAGTGTAGGACCTATTTCAAATTTAAAAGAAGACAATCGGGCTGGGCCTGGTGGCTCATGCCTGTAGTCCCAGCACTCTGGTAGGCTGAGGCAGGTGGACTGCCTGAGCTCAGGAGTTCAAGACCAGCCAGAGTCTGAGCGAGAACTCATTTCTAAAAATAGCTGGGCGTTGTGGCAGGCACATGTAGTCCCAGCTCTTTGGGAGGCAGAGGCAAGAGGATCACTTGAGCCCAAGAGTTTGAGGTTGCTATGAGCTGTGATGCCACAACACTCTACCAAGGGTGACAAAATAAGATTCTTGTCTGCCTCTCGAAAAAAGTCAATCCTCAGCAACTTCAATCTGAACCCTAAAATACATGATTTTGATACCGATACATCAGGAATAAAAGCCAATATTCATAAAATGTCATTAATTTTAGAAGTTTCCATAGTTAATCATATTATACAACTCTGGAGAAAGAATTGTTGGTGATAACAGTCCATTCATTTCAAGGAAAGGCATTTTCCAAAGTATAGATATCTAACAAGAATATGGCAAAATGCTCACTGGAGATGTGTTGTTTGCACAAAACATAAAAAGCAAAGTGAAATTCAGTATTAATAGATACAGGTTAGGTTGGATTATGCATTGAACCTTGTCCTGAGTTATACTACACAAAAGGATTATTACATTTTTATTAATATAGCAAAGCCTTATCATTTCATATTAATTTTTTGTTTGCATGTTACATTTTTATAAATATAAATATAAAACATTGAAACTAAAACCAAGGTTCGGCACCCACAGCTCAGTGGTTTAGGGGGCTGGCCACATGCACGGGGGCTGGTGGGTTTGAACCCAGCCAGAGCCTGCTAAACAACAATGACAATAACAAAAAGAAATACCCACGTGTTGTGGTGGACGCCTGTAGTCCCACCTACCTGGGAAGCTAAGGCAAGACAGAGTTTGAGATTGCTGTGAGCTGTGATGCCATAGCACTCTCCCGAGGGTGACATAATGAGACTCTATCTCCGAAAAAAAAGAAAAGAAAGAAACTGAAACTAACTTGGATGAATTATTTCAATTAGTAAGAAACCAAAGACCATCCAGTAGTGTGCTGTGTACGGTGATGGTTCTGAGATCACTGCATGCCTTAATTGGTACCTTTTGTTTCTGAGTGCTCCGCAGTCAAGGGGTTAATACTGCTCTTTCAGTTTACAAAGACAGCTATGCAGACATGAAGAATTCTGTACTTCCTATATGTTGAACATGTGATGTATTCACTAGCTAGATGGGAACAGCAAAATTTATCATCTAAACCCTGTTCTTCACGATAAAACATTACTATCATCAAAACAATAGGCTAACACTTTATACTGTCTGCTTTGTCTCACAAATTTTGTATTATACGGTACCACAAGCTTTCACTGAAAGTCAAAATATACATAAGTTTTCAATGAGGGCAAAATTTCTAAAGAAGAGTTTGGGGTCTATCTTTGCATATTCTCTAGGTAAGAGGATGTTACTATCAAATGGGGGCATTCTATATAAATGTATCAAAACATTTTTTTGCCAAACCAAATTTGGGAGCAGAGAGCAATATTTTAAATACTGAAATATAGATTAATAAAAATAAGCATAATTTTTTTAGATAAAACAGACCATTTCAAAGAGTTATTTGAGTTTTCTGCTACCACTCTGCACACTGCCGTCCAGGTCCTCAGGGTGTGTACTGTATTCATTTATCTCAGCAGTAAAAATACATAGATGGAAACATTTACAAAGCCTCACTTGGAACAGTCACATTAAAATCACCCCCCCCACACACACACTATATACATAAAAAACTCCTTCAGGATAGAACTATGGCTATTATTCTACATATTTCCAAGAAACTTATTAAAGCATGCTACAGTGGGGATTAAATAAATGACATTTTAAAGCAATCACCGAAAGTAAGGCTGATGAGACTGAAAACAAAGAGTAGAATCAAAGGATTCTTATAGGTTTGCCCCCAAATCAGCTTAAATAGTCTAGCAAAAAGCCGAATAAAAAAAAGTATGCTGACCTCTTACCACTTGATATTTAACAAGTTGCATTTAATACTGGAGTCAGATTAAACAAACATTTTTTGAGAGGTTATTAAGTCTAATCAAAAGAAACAGCCCTTAAATAAACTATTTCCCTCAAGGGGGCGGGGGGATAAACTAAAATAGAACAAAACATGTCAGTTTTTAACCATTTTATCATACCTATCCCCAGGCATTGGCTGGGGTTCATTCTTTAGCCATGATATAAAATAAACAGATACTTTTGCAATTTAATTGATAGAGTAGTTTCTTAACTTGTAAGCAGAAAAGTGAATACAAATAAGCTTATAAACAAACTAACCTTGGGGTTCACTGACCAACACCAAGCATTTAAAAATGCCAGGGAGGAGGAGTTCAGCTTCAGAAATGTCTGTATCAGATTCCTTGAAGAGCTGGAGAATGAAGGCCAGAATGGATGCTAAACGAGGAGGAGGTGATGACCCTTTATACTCAAAGTAGGATTTCCTGTCAAGAAGCAAAATATTTTTCTTGTTTGAAAATTCAATAGTTATACATTTAAAAGAAATTGATAATATTTATCTCTCAAATTAATAAAGTACAAAGTTTAAAAAGTGTATATATGTTACCATGCTATCTTCAAAAATAAGATTTTAAGAAGCAATGACTGTACGTGTTTTTTAGAGGCAGAGTCTCACTTTGTCACCCTGATTAGAGCGCTGTGCAGTCAGTCATACTTCACAGCAACCTCAAACTCTTGGGCTCAAGTGATTCTCATGCCTCAGCCTCCCGAGTAACTGGTGCCCTTCACAAGGCCTGGCTATTTTTAGAGACAGGGTCTCGGTCTGGCTCAGGCTGGTCTCCAACCCAGAAGCTCAGGCAATCCACCCTCCTTGGCCTCCCAGAGTGCTGAGATTATAGGCGTGAGCCACCACAATGGCCTTCTACATGTTTGTTGTGTGCTCTGAGGACCAAAGCACAACAGAGACATGAACTAAATTTAAAGCATCTGGTTTTAAAATGAACTTATTAATCAAAATCCAAATGGAAGCCTAATTGTTAATTTGGGTTTTTTCTTTTTACCTCAATGTAAGTCTGATCTCTCCTGGTTCCTCAATGCCACAACATTTTCTTTAAAGTCAAATTTGCATAAAGAAATCTCTCCTTACATTTATTTATTTAGGGATTTGGGAGGGGTCTTATTTTTTCAAATACATAAGAGGACTGTCCCAGGAATTAGCTTCCCATTCCAGCTTTATCTCTTTGAATCAAGACATTTTATCTAGGATTTTATATCATCTCCTAAGGCAAAAATACTAAACACAAATTTTAGCATCAGTACTTAACAGAGATCATAAGGATAATAATTTGTCTGACTTGTCTTTGCATATGCCCACTTCTTAGGTTCTGGGTAACAAGAGGTGTTTGGTATACATTTGTTAAGTGAATAAATAAAAAAGAGAATTATTCAATTTCTAAAGACATTTAGGCAATATGAATATTTGTCAAATATAACTAAATGTAAAGTAGATGTCTGTATATATTTGCAAGTAATAATGATTTATCATAATGAGGCAAGGATTATAAACTATTTAAGAGCAGGAGCTATGTTTTAGCATTCTGCCAGGTATGGTGGCTCACACTTGTAATCCTAGCACTCTAGGAGGCCAAGATGGGTGGATGGCTGCAATTAAGTTCAAGAGTTTGAGACCAGCCTAAGCAAGAGTGAGACCTCATCTCTATTAAAAACAGAAAAAACTAGCCAGGGGTTGTGAGAGATGTGAGGTTGTTGTGAGCTATTAAGCCACGGCACTCTACTCAACCCAGGGTGACAAGAATGAGATTGTCTTCCAAAAAAAAAACCAAAGAAAAGTCTCAGTAATCATTTCTGTTCCTTATAGTTCTTTCAACAAGTACTACATATGACAAGATTCACTCATTCCTTGAGGGGTTTTATCTGTTTTCTTCACTGCTGAATTCCTAATGTCTAGAACAAACATTTATTGGGCATCAACGGTATTCCAGGTACAAATCTGAGAACAAGAATATACAGATGAGTAAAACGTGATCTCTGAAAGCCAGGGGTTTGCAACCATTGAAAAAATTAGACAAGAAAGGGAAAAGACAATTATTATATAGTGTGACAGTCACTTTGACAAAAAAAAAAACACCAAATTCTCAGGAATTCAGAGGAAGGAGCCCTAACTCCGATGAGGTTGGAGAAGCACGGAAGTCATAGGAACATCTCCTTATCTTACCTGATTATTAAAAATAAAAAAACCCAAATTATTACTTTTTTGGCCTTTAACTAATAAGCATGAGAAAAAAATATTACAATTACACTGTATAACTAAATAGGAAATAGGAAAGTCAACTAATGGAGCCAGGATCCCAGTACTGAGCTTTAAACAGTTTTATAGATTTTAATTTCACTGCACCACTTACTCAGTCTGTACTAAAATTACTTATGCAGTGTCTCAAACACAGTGGTAGGTTATTACTACTTTTTTAGAAATTCAGATACAAGTAAGGTAAAACTATCATGATTCTACAAATTGAGTCATACTGGGTATACAACTTTAAAAAAGGAAAACAGGAAAAGAACATTCATGGTACACTGACATATCAGATACAGGGATTTATTTATTTATTTATTTATTTAATTAATTTATTTTTTTTTGAGCAGTGTCATTGTTGTTTAGCTGGCCTGGGCCAGGTTTGAAAGAGCTACCCTCGGTGTATGTGTCTTGCATTGTAACCACTGTGCCATGGGTCCCAAGCCCAGATATAGGATTTTTTAAAGGATAAGTGGAATTTAGCTCAGAAAGATGATATTTTAATGGAGAAAATATATGAATATAGCTGTGATGTAGAGAAGCATAAGTATTTTAGAAGAGCAATAACAAAACCAAACTCATTAGAGTTTGTGTAAAACACCATACAGGGGTCCCAAAAGTTGCCGTACACGAGGGGGAAGGAATTGTAGCTAAATGTACCTTTATTTTACAAAATATTATTTTGTAAATATTTTCTGTTTCCAAGCTCTTTGTAAAATTATGTAATGAATATTTGTAAATAAAGGTACATTTAGCTACAATTTCCCATCCCCTGTCCCTTGTGTAAGGTAACTCTTGGGATATCCTGTACATTTGGAAAAGTTGATTGACAGCTTGTAGTGAGCTAAGTAGCATAGAATTTATCCCACAGGCAAAAAGGAAACAATAAAAGTCCAGAGGCAGGATGTGTCATAATGGAACAGTATTTTAAGAAATGTAATCTGGGGGCATTGCTTAGGCGGGACTGGAAGAAAAGACTAGAGATGGTGAAAGTGGTTAGGAGAGTCTCACAGTAGTCTCTATATAATGTGATAAGGGGAGAGAAATGTGAAAAGGAAAGGAAACAACCACTTGCTAAAGAATAGGTAAAGAGAGGATGCAAAGAGGTTTCAAACTAGAAACACAAAAAGAAGGTCAAAGGGGAGATAGACTTTAGACACAAAAATTCTGTAATGAAAAGCAACAGATAGTACTGGGTCATAAAAATGATTAGACCATTAAAAAACATAGAAAACTTATACTAAATAAGAATATATTGCCATAGCACCTTAAAGTTTAAAAACTAATTTCATAGGAAGCTAAATACTGTAAGAAGACAAAAAATAATTTGTGTAATAGAACTTTCTAATGTTAGTTATAGCATATGAAGTTTAGTAGAAAGCCTAAGAAGTTTCATTTACTTATTTGTTTAATAAAACTGAGTTGTTAAGACTAAAAGTAGACTAACAAAATGGGACTTCAGATTGCTTCATTTTTCACCTTAGCATTCATCTTTTTACTTAATTATTGTCTTCTATAAAATATAATTACTGTATTTTATACATCACAGAATATAATTATTATTTATCTGATGAAAAACTAAAAAGCAAAAATATATCTTTAGAACATGTATAGGGAAAATAACAGCTATACAGAGAAAACAGAAGCAACTAAAAGAGCACAGGCTAAGGCTACCATGAGCAAATGTCCTTTTAATAAATTCTTAGGTAATGCTTCTCAGGAAAAAGAGTTTTTAACCTACTAGTATTCTAAGGGTTGTCAACATTTCTCAGAAGCCATTTTGTCACTTTTAAAAGAAATTAACCATTTGTACATACCACCTATATTTAATATTCAGATATACCTTATGACTTGCACAATGCATTTCTTTAGAGACATTATTGGTGGAGTGGTGGCTGAGTTTCTCAATGCCAACAAAACAGGATGCTGTCCAAGATCTGAAGCATATGGTGAAGCTGGAAGAAACCGCCCAATATACTGCTCAATAACATTTCCTAACAATTGATTCAAATAGGCATTTGGATTTTGAGACTGACAACATATGATACACATTCCCTGTGGGGGAAAAGAAAATAAGAAATACTAAGAGGTAAAATTCCAAATAATAAACAGCATTCAGAAGCTTACTAATGTAGTATTCACCATTAATATTCATGTCAGACTTTTAACTTATCAAAGTCAAACGGACACCTCACATCATCAATAGATAGTACACATATGAAACTCAGCGGAGCTGACCTTAGGTAAACAAATCGTAAGGAAGTAACCAAGATGAATACCCTCAAGGCACGCACAGGAGAAGAGGGGGAGGAGGAAGACTAAGGAGATTCTTTCTCATCTCATCCTCAGAAGACCTGACCACCAACCTTGACCATCAACTACATCTGTATGTAATTACAAACTTACAAAATACATTTTTAGGCTCCTCTTTTTTAGCTATTGCTCACTTTTGTCTAAGATGTAAAATTTATGCTAAAAATCTTCCATGCTAAGAAATGTGATACAATTTTTTAAAAATAATTAATAAAGAATGACAATACAGAAGATTAAGACTCAGAATGATAAGTTATTTGGAGATTTTTCTACATCAGGACTGTCCTATGTGCTTTTTATTCATTATATTATTTAAATTTCTCACAAAAACCATTGAGTTACTAACATTGTATCTCCATTTTAGAACTAAGTTTTAGAAAGTTTAAATCAAGGTCATGTAGAACTCATATTTGCCTTGTTTCATGTCTCTTGATTTAACCCCTTTCATAAGGAAGGGGAAGGGAGGGGAGGAGGTTAAAGTGGAGGGGGGGTAGTAGGTGGGGCCACACCTATGGTGCATCTTAGAATGGGTACAGGGGAAACTTACTAAAGGCAGAATACAAATGTCTACATACAATAACTAAGAAAACGCCATGAAGGCTATGTTGAACAATTTGGTGAGAATATTTGAAATTGTATATGAAACCAGCACATTGTACCCCTTGATTGCACTAATGTACACAGCTATGATTTAACAATAACAAAAAATTTCATGTGGATTACCATATTTAACACTTAAACTCATACCCTGAGAATAAGAAATGTTTTTCTGCTAATACTACATATTATTCAATATAAATCACCACCAACACAGCAATAAACTATGTTCTAAAAGTGAATTTATAATTTGGTACTTTGTGATTCACAATGTATTTTCCCAGAGAAATAATTAAAAATGTCTGTTAAACCCCCATTTTAGCCATAAATGGATATTTGCCCAGTAAGAAATTTTGAAAGTTTATTTGTCATGAAAAATGGCATAGAAGAAAATGCTGGAAAAATTCTAGATATCAGCCTAGGGAAGGAAGTTATGAAGAAGACCGTGAAGGAATTGCAGCAACAATAAAAGTAAACAAATCGAAGCTGATCAAATTAAAAAGTTTCTGCACAGCTAAGGACACAATCAATAGAGTGAACAGACAAACTACAAAGTAGGAATGCACTATACACCCAATGAAGGGCTGATAACCAGAATCTACAAAGAACTCAAGCAAATCAGCAAGACAAAAATCAAAAAATCCCATTAAAAAGTGAGCAGATGACATGAAGAGACACGAGTTTTCAAATGAAGATAGTCTAATGGCCAATAAACACATGAAAAAATGCTCAACATCTCTAGTCATCAGAGAAATGCAAATCAAAACCAGAGTGAGGCATCACCTGACTCCTGTGAAAGTGGCTCTTATCATAAAGTCCCAAAACAAGTGCAGGCATGGATGCAGAGAGAAAAAAACACTTACTTGCTGTTCATGGGACTACAAACGAATAAAACCTCTATGGAAAATAGCACGGAGATTCTTCACAGAACTAAAAGCAAACCTGACATTTGATCCAGCAATCCCACTACTGGGTATTTACCCAAAGGGAAAAAAAACCCCACTTTATCAAAAGGACACATACTCTTGAATGTTTATGCAGCACAACTCAAAATAGCAAACATGTGGAAATAATCCAAGTAGTGCCTATAAATAAAATGTGTTATATGTATATACAGCCATAAAAAGAAATGGTGATCTAGTAACCTTCATGGAACTGGACACTATTATTCTAAGTGAAGTATGGCAAAAATGGAAAAAAAACTCACCACATGTACTCAACATATGGAAGTAAAACTCAGTGGGAACCACGCAGGTAGGAAAGTGGTGGAGGGGCTGGGTTAATTCACACTTAAAGGGTATAATACAAACATTCTGGGTGAAGGGCATACTTATAACTTAGACTTAAAATGTACAAAATAAAATTATATAACCAAACTGTGTGTACCCTGGAATACACGAGCCATTACAAACGCTTTGAGATACACAAAATACACAAAAATCAAGAAATATAAAATCCGTGTGCTGGAAAGGAATGAAGCCCTCCCAGCAACACCAATGAGCCAAGCAAGTTGAAACTTGCATGGGTGAATTTGAAAGGACATACCCGACGACATTTCTTGAAAATGAAACAGTGGGTAAAAACCTTTTCCTTAACAAAACTGTTGTTGTAACCCAATATTCTGAAATTAAAAAAAAAAAAAAAAAAAAGACTGGCCCCTGAAAGAACACAGGATTGTTAAAATACTAGCAAATAAATTGGAAAAAAAAAAATCCACAAATCTCCTTCAACTCTGTTTTTTGAAATGGTTTAGGTAAATCATATTAATAAATTAGAAGAGAAGACGAAGTAAAACATACTTCTTGAGAGATTGAATACAAGATGGCGACTGAGTAACAGCTTCCTTGCAACAGGGCACGTAAGTCTGGGGAGATAAGACTCCAGGCATCTTTGGCGGGTGGGATCTGCCTATGACCATCCCTTTGAGGACACAGGGAGTCAGCAAGGGACTTCTGGACTCCAAGAGGAGGACAAAAACAGTCGAAAACTGGCAAGTGGTTGTGTGTGTTCAATCGACCTAATCCTGCTGGCAGCCGTAAGCACAAGCAGCAGTGAGACTGCAAACTGGAAAGGTCTTACCTGTGAACTGTTTCGGTGTTTTAGGACTTGGCACTCAGTTGAACTGCCTTGGGGAGAGTGTGAGCAGAAGTGCAGAGAACTTTGGGCATTGTTCAGGGCCTGAGACTGAGCCGCTGAGCTGGACAGAATACTAATACTGTTTGGTTGTGGGCCGTAGGGAGCCACTGTGACAGAACTGCCCTGGCAAGCTCCGGGCTCAGGGACACGGAGCAAGGATTGGGCAGGAGCTACTAACCTGGTGACTCAGCAGCCTAAAGGGGACACAGAGCTGCTTTACAGCCTTAACCCTCAGGGGCAGAGTGAGACCTGTTTGGGCACACTGGAGCCTTGGGCTGTTGCCCTGGGTGGAGTGCCGTGCCATCACAGTTCATACCAACCTCAAACTCCTGGGCTTGGCACAGCCCAGACCTTTGTAAGAGCTGCACCACCACCCGCTAACGTAGGGCCTCCACATGCTGACCAGGAACTCCGGGAGGCACGCAACACTGCGTCCTCCCTCCTGTACTCTCCATGCCTCCACACTGGCCCACTTGTCTGGCCAGGGACTCTGATTGCCCGTGCCAGCGGGAGCCCTCCCTGCCTCTGCACAGAGCCCTTCTCCTGGCTAAAGACTGCTGGAGCCTTGGGCTCTCTGTGCCAAAGTCACTGGGAGTGAAGTACTCCCAGAACCGTGCACACCACCTCCCGCCCTGTTGCTGGAACCGGGTGTGTTACACTCTGGAACTGCTTCCACAACCAGAACTCCCTAGCTGGGGAAGGCCCAAAGAAACTACACAGAGTCACTCCCTACAAAGATCCAGCAACAATAGAGTGATCCCCAACTCTAAGGACGGCCAGAGGCAAAGGTGAAAAACAATCACGTGGTGAAATAAACAGAAAAACTCTGGCAATATGAATAATCAGAGTAGATGAACTCCCCCAAGGATTAACGGGGCAGACACAGCACAAGATCCCATGCACAAATAGCTGAAATGTCAGAAAACGAATTCAGAATCTGCATAGCAAATAAGATCGAATTATAATTCCAAGCAGCAACCCAAAAGATATCTCAAGAATTCAACGAATTTAAAGACCAAATGACCAAAGATTTTGACACACTGAGACAAGAAGTTGCAGCCCTCAAAGATCTGAGAAACACAGTAGAATATTTCAGTAACAGAATGGAGCAAGCAGAACAAAGGATTTCTGACATTGAAGACAAAGCTTTTGAACACTTCCAAACTCTCAAAGAGGAAGAGAAATGGAGGGCAAAAACAGACTACTCTCTCAGAGAGCTCTGGTATAATTTAAAGAAAACCAATATCCGTCTTATATAAATCCCCAAAAGTGACAAAGTGCCTTCACAAGGCACAGAGTCCCTTCTCCATGAGATTATGAAAGAGAACTTTCCAAACATGCCAAGAGATTCTGAAATTCAGATAACAGACAGTTTCAGAACTCCAACACAACTCAACCCAAATAAGACATCCCCCAGACACATCATAATCAATTTCACGAAAGTTAATATGAAGTAGAAAATTCTGAAAGCTGCCAGACGAAAGAAAGAAAACCATTACCTACAAGGGGAATAATATTAGAATAACTGCAGATCTCTCTGCTGAAACCTTTCAAGCTGGAAAAGAATGGTCATCGACTTTTAATCTCCTAAAACAAAATAACTTTCAAACCAGAATCCTGTACCCAGCTAAACTAAGCTTCATTTATGACGGAGAAATTAAATACTTTAATGACATTCATATGTTGAAGAAATTTGCCACAACAAAACGAGCTCTCCAGGATATTCTCAGACCCATCCTCCATAAACAGCAGAGTAATCTTCCACCACAAAAGTAAACCTGCCAGGATAATTTTGACCAAATTCCAACTTCCACAGTCGCAAAAGGATTAAAAATGTCCACCGGACTCTCAAAAGGCTTATCAATATTCTCAATTAATATGAATGGCTTAAATTGTCCTCTAAAGAAGCACAGGTTGGCTGACTGGATACAAAAACTCAAGTCAGATATCTGCTGCATATAAGAATCGCATCGTACATAAAAAAGACAAATATAGACTCAAGGTGAAGAGATGGTCATCTATATTCCAGGCAAATGGAAAACAGAAAGAAGCAGGCGTTGCAATCCTGTTCGCAGACACAATAGGCTTTAAACCAACCAAAATAAAGAAGGGTAAGGATGGACACTTCATATTTCTTAAAGATAATACTCAATATGATGAGATTTCAATGATTAATATTTATGCACCCAACCACAACACACCTCAATTTATAAGAGAAACTCTAACAGACATGAGAAACTTGATTTCCTCCAGTTCCATAGTATTTGGAGATTTTAATACCTGTACAGCAGTGCTGGATAGAAACTCCAAAAAGAAGCTAAGCAAAGAAATTTTAGATTTAAACTAAACCATTCAACATCTGGACGTAACAGACATCTACAGAACATTTCATCCCAACAAAACTGAACACACATTATTCTCATCAGCCCACAGAACATATTCCAAAATCGACCACATCCTAGGCCACAAATCTAACCTCAGCAAATTTAAAAAAATAGAAATGATTCCTTGCATCTTCTCAGACCATCATGGAATAAAAGTTGAACTCAATAACAACAGGCACCTGCATACCCATACAAAAATATGGAAGCTAAACAACCTTATGCTGAGAGATAGATGGGTTATAGATGAGATTAAGAAGAAAATCACCAAATTTTTAAAACAAAACAACAATCAAGACACGAATTACCAGAACCTCTGGGAAACTACAAAGGCAGTACTAGAGGGAAATTTATAGCACTGCAAGCCTTCCTCAAGAAAACAGAAAGCGGAAGTTAATAACTTTTTTGGTTTTTCTTTTTTTTTTTTTTTTATTGTTAAATCATAGCTGTGCACATTACTGCAATCACCTGTACCCATTCTAAGATGCACCATAGATGTGGCCCCACCCATTACACTCCCTCCCACCTCCCACCCCCTTCC
>CAUYPK010082308.1:0-13659 GCA_963574355.1 Loris lydekkerianus
TTTTTTGCAGGTTATGTTTCTGACAAAGGTCTGATAACTAGAATCTACAGAGACCTCAAACTAATGAATAAGAAAAGAATAAATAACCCCATTTCTATGTGGGCAAGAGACTTGAACAGAAACTTCTTTGATGAAGACAGGCGCATGGCCTACAAACACATGAAGACAGGCGCATGGCCTATAAACACATGAAAAAATGCTCATCATCCTTAATCATCAGAGAAATGCAAATCAAAACCACTTTGTGATATCATTTAACTCCAGTAAGATTAACAGCCCACATCACAAAATCCCCAAACTACAGATGTTGGCGTGGATGCGGAGAGAAGGGAACACTTCTACACTGCTGGTGGGAATGCAAGCTAATATGACCTTTTTGGAAAGAAGTTTGGAGAACACTCATGGCATCATAGCTCACAGCAACCTCAAGCTCTAGGGCTTGAGCAATCCTCTTGTCTCAGCCTCCAGAGTAGCTGGGACTAATGGGTATATGCCACCACGTTTGGCTAGTTTTTCTATTTGTAAGTAGAAATGGGGTCTCACTCTTGTTCAGGCTGGTCTCCAACTTGTGAGCTCAAGCAATCCACCTGCCTTGGTCTTCCAGAGTGCTAGGATTATAGGCACGAACACCAGGCCGTTAAATCTGGAAGTTTTGCTGTTCTTATTGAGAATAGTTCTGCCCTACTTCTGTTTTAACTGAGACAGATAATTTAAAGCAAAAGTTGATTGCAGTTGGAGTGATGTCTAATCTGGAAGTGATTCATTTGAGCCTTTCTTTTTTATTTCATTTCAATTCACAGAACCTCTTTTCTTTCCTTAAAATGTCAGGTATTTCCAATTCTTCAATCTTTATTGTTTACATAGCCTGTTTGACTTTTTTAAAAAAAGTTTGTTTAGTTCTCTCAGTTTTACACTTTAAAAGGAATCTTTTGGGATAATTGTCACTGAACTGAGCAAAGTCTTGCTGACTCATGTCCTAGTAGCCGATAGACACCATGAGAGAACATGCTGAGGGGAGAACAGATGTTTGCCTCTACCTCTTAGTGGTGCAGCCATTCAAATGACAGAGGAGCACAGCAGGGTGCTCGGTGGGCATGCTGGGGGTTCAGGGTGCTGAATGGGGCAGCTCCCCTCCTGCAGGTGGCTGTACCCAAAGCTACACTGTGCGTGCTCCATTCCACAGGGAATAATTTGTTCTGCAGCCAGAGTTTGCTTTAGACTGAAAGACTTCATCTTGGCACCAGCAAACCCTTCGATTTGGGAACCCTTCTGGCCTGTGCCATTATTCTGCAGGATGAAGTGTCTTGTGTTGGTATACAGCTTGGTTTCTTTCCCGAAAGATCAGCTCCTTCATTTTCTCTTTCTGGATCAGCATAATCACTGAAACTGGTGAGCAGAGGATAGCCTGATGCAGGGTGTGATTATTCACACCTACTCCCGTTAAGTCCCTAACATACTTGTTGAGCTGAGCACATTTCACACGATGCCACTGTGCCCTCCAAGCTCTGACTTTCCAAGGCTTGTTCTCACTGTCTAGACTTCAATGATATATGAGTACTTAACTATACACCAGGCAGTAATTTAAGCACTTTACCAGTAATTATAAGCTAGATACCATTATTATACCCATTTTATAGATGAGAAAACCAAGCACAGAGACCAAGTAACACGCCCAGGATGACCGAGCTGGTAGGTGATGGGCTGCAGGATACCGGGATTGTCACAAAGGCAGTATGAAGCCAACTTGTTTTCTAGTTACCAGGGGGAGTACAGCAGGCTAAATCAGAACCCCCTAAATGTGGGCACGTTCTAATCAGTGGGACCTGTGAACATGTTAGTTACATGGCAAGGGGGAATTAAGTCTGCAGGTAGAATTAAGGCTGCTAATCAGATGACCTTGAGATGGGGGAGATTATCCTGTAGAGGCTCAGTGTAATCTCAAGGTCCTGATAAGTGAAAGATGGAAGCAGGAGGGTGGGGGTCAGGGCCCAAGTGATGGGCGAGGGGGAAGCCTCAGTCTGCTGCTGCTAACTTTGGGGATGGAGGGAGGGAAGCCAGGTGGCCCCGAGGAGGTGAGAAAAGCAACAGACTCCTCCCTATTCCCCTGGAGCCTCCCGAAGGAACACAGCCCTGCTGACACCTTCATTTTGGCTCCGTGAGATTCCTTTTGGAGTTCTGACCTCCAGAAGTGTAAGATAATAAATTTGTGTTGTTTTAAACTACTGAATATGATAATTTGCTAGAGTGGCCATAGGAAAGTAATATAAGGAGAGATGAAAATTATTTATTTATTTATTTATTTATTTATTTATTTATTTATTTATTGCAGTTTTTTTTTGGCCGGGGCTGGGTTTGAACCTGCCACCTCTGGCATATGGGGCTGACGCCATACTCCTTTGAGCCACAGGCACCGCCCCAAGTTTTTATTTATTTATTTTGAGACAGAGCCTCAAGCTGTTGCCCTGGGTAGAGTGCGTGGCATCACAGCTCACAGCAACCTCCAACTCCTGGGCTCAAGGAGTGAATCTTATCTGTCATTCTCTTGCCTCCGCTTCCCAAGAAACTGGTACTACAGGCACCCGCCACAAGGCCCAGCTATTTTTTTTTGGTTGCAGCCATCATTGTTGTTTGGCGGGCCCCGGCTGGATTCCAACCCACCAGCTCAGGTGTGTGTGGCTGGCGCCTTAGCCGCATGAGCCACAGGTGCCGAGCCCCGAGTTTTTATTTTTTATATTATCTTTGAGACAGACTCTGGCTCTGTTGCCCCAGGCTAGAGTGCCATGGTCTCAGCCTAACTCATAGCAAGCTCAAACTCCTGGGTTCAAGTGATCTTCCTGCCTTAGCTTCTGAGTAGCAGAGACTACAGGCATAATGCCTGGCTAATTTTTCTATTTTTGCTAATTTTCCTTTTCTTTTCTTTCTTTTTTTTTTTTTCTAGATAGAGTGCAATGGTATCATAGCTCACAGCAACCTCAAATTCTTGGGCTCAAGCCATCCTCTTGCTTTAGTTTTTCATTTTTATTTTTTATTTATTTCTTTTTTTTGGAGACAGAGTCTTACTATGTTACCCTTGCTAGAGGGCTGTGGTGTCACAGTTTATGGCAATCTCGAGCTCTTGGGCTTAAGCGATTCTCTTGCCTCAGCCTCCCAAGTAGCTGGGACCACAGGCACCTGCCACAACGCCCGGCTATTTTTGAGTTGTCATTGTTGTTTGGCAGGCCCAGGCTGGATTCGAACCTGCCAGCTCCAGTGTATGTGGCTGGCTTTCTAGCTGCTGAGCTATAGGTGCTGAGCCTCGGTTTTTCATTTTTAGTAGAGACAGGGTCTCATTTTTGCTCAGGTTGGTCTTGAACTTGTGATCTCAAGCGATCCACCCTCTTCGGCCTCTCAGAGTGCTAGGATTACAGGCATGACCCACTGTGCCTGTGCCTGTTTTTGCTAATTTTTCTGTTTTCAGTCGAGATGAGGTTTCAGTTGAGATGAGGTCTCACTCTTGATCAGACTGATCTTTTTTCTTTTTTTCTTGTTTTATTCTTTTTTTTGGGGGGGGGGGAACAGTCTCACTGTGTCACCCTTAGTAGCGTGCTGTGGCGTCACGGCTCACAGCAACCTCAAACTCTTGAGCTTAAGCGATTCTCTTGCCTCAGCCTCCCAAGTAGCTGGGACTATAGGCACCCACCACAGTGCCAACTATTTTTAGAGATGAGGTGTTGCTCTGGGTCAGGCTAGTCTCAAACTTGTGGCTCAGGCAATCCACCCTCCTTGGCCTCCCAAAGTGCTGGGATTACTGGCATGAGCCACCACATTTGGCCTACTCAGGCTGGTCTTGAACTCCTGAGCTGAAGGGATCCTCTTATGTCAGCCTTCCAGAGTGCTAGGATTACAGACTTGAACCACCATGCCTAGGCCAAGAAATGAATTTTCAAAAATACTGATCTGGACTTGGCGCTCGTAGCACAGCAATTATGGCACCAGCCACATACACCAAGGGTGGTGGGTTTGAATCCAGCCTGGGCCAGCTAAACCACAATGACAACTATAACAGAAAAAATAGCTGGGCATTGTGGTGGGTGCCTGTAGTCCCAGCTACTCAGGAGGCTGAGGCAAGAGAATCACTTAAGCCCAAGAGTTTGAGGTTGCTGTGAGCTGTGACACCCATTGCACTCTACTGAGGGCGACATAATGAGACTCTATCTCAAAACAAAAAAACAAAAATACCGATCTGATGAGGGTGTGCTCTTAGCTACAGTTTGCCCTCCATATCTGTGAATTCCACACCCATGAATTCAAACAACCATGGATCAAAAATAGCCCCAGTAGCTTAGTGGTTGGAGTGCCGGCCACATACACTGGGGCTGGTGGGTTTGAAGCCAGCCTGGGCCTGCTAAACAATGACAGCTACAACCAAAAAATAGCCAGGCATTGTGGTGGGCATCTGTAGTCCCAGCTATTTGGGAGGCTGAAGCAAGAGAATCGCTTAAGCCCTAGAGTTGGAGGTTGCCATGAGCTGTGACACCACAGCACTCTACTGAGAGTGACATAGTGAGACTCTGTCTCAAAAAAAAATTATTTTTTAGAAAAAACCTGCATCTGTACTAAACGTGTACAGATTTTGTCATCAGTCCCTAAACAATAGAGTTTAACAACTATTTACAAAGTATTTACACTGCATTAGGTATTATAAGGACTCAAGAAATGGGGCAGTGCCTGTGGCTCAGTGGGTAGGGCGCTGGCACCATATACCTAGAGTGGCAGGTTCAAACCCAGCCACGGCCAAAACCTGCAAAAAATAAAAAATAATAGCCAGGCACTGTGGCAGGTGCCTGTAGTCCCAGCTACTCAGGAGGCTGAGGCAGGAGAATTGCTTAAGCCCAAGAGCTTGAGGTTGCTGTGAGCTGTGACGCCATGCACTCTACTGAGGGCGACAAAGTAAGCTCAAAACAAAAGAACTCCAGAAATGATTGTAAGTATACAGGAGGATGTGTGTAGCGTATATGAAAATACTGCATCATTTTATATCAAGGACTTGAGAATCCTTGGGTTTTGATATTTGAGGGAATCCTAGAGCCCCTCACAACGGATACAAGGTGTGGCTGCATGTATTCCATGATGGTTGACAATAGATGGAAGATGAAAGATGCTGTGATTTTTATTACATTTTTCTGTTCAGAAAATGTTGGTTGTTTCTAACTTCCTATCGGATCAAGCCCATACTTCTTAGCCTGAACAACTTCTTAGACATTGAACAACTCCTAAAACTCAGTCCTACTTATTTTAACACTGCAGAACCATGCTCTCTCTGTATAAAACCAGGATCTCAGGACTGCAAAACTGTGTGAGTCTCCAAAACATGCCCTTTCATACAGACAAGTTTGTTTTTGTTTGGCTTCATGAATACAATCTACTTACTCCGGTGTCTCTGCCTTTGCGTGCATGGTATTTGTTTGTGGGATGACTTCTCTTTTCCCTTTTCCTCCTTCCTTTTATCTAGACCCCATCTCTGAAGGCCTGGCACAAGTTCTGCCCCCTCTCCCCCAGCCTTTCCCAACCATAGCAGAGGCCTGATGCTGAGGAAGTTCTTCCAGTTGCATCATATCTGCACACACCCTCTGCACTGACCTCTGATGATCTTTTTGCCCTGAGGCTTCCAACAGTGTGTGGAGTTTCCCGCCCCCACACCAACCAATTTTCAACCCTAGCTGGCTTACAACAGTTCAGTTCAGCTCTGGCGCTAACCACTGAGAATTAGCGGAGACCTGGCAGGAGGTTAAGAAAGAGTTTAGTCCTACAAGGCTGCTCCACCTCAGGCCGGTCCTAAGTCCAGACCATCTATGTTTCTGGCTGACCGGCTATCTAGCTGGGGGTGTTCCTCCCACCCTCACCTCACATGGGATAATTTGCTGGATTACTTTCTGTTACCTGTTTATTACAGGGATACAGTGAGAAGGAAGAGGAGCTCAGGGCAAGGCTGGGGGGAGTGGGGGGGGCAGATGGGTCCCTGCGGGCCCTCTCTAGGTGGGCCGCCTTCCCAGCACCTCCATGTGGCCACCAACCTCGAAGCTTATCACATTTCCTGGTTCAAGAGTTTCTACACAGACTCATGTCCAGCCTCCTCCCCTCCCTTTCCAGGAGGTGAAGGTGCCAATCCCCTAAGCATGTGGCCTTTCTGGTGACTCCCCCAATCCAAGGGTATCTAGCTCCCTCCTTCTCCAGGTCACCTCATTAGCATAAACTCAGGTGTGATCAAAGGTACTCAAAATAATAAAAGTCGCTGCTATCACTAAGGAAATTCCCAGGGTCATAGGAGCTCTGGGCCACCTGGGACAAAGGCCAACGACCAAATGTCACATTTCTTAGAATATCACAGCTAGGATAGGCCTGAGCTTCCATGTGACTCTCAGTAAGGAGTTAACAACTCACAAGCTACTCTACAACAATTTGGTGGTGGTTTTTTTGAGACAGAGTCTCACTCTGTAAGCCTGGTGTCACAGCTCACAGCAACATCAAACTCTTGGGCTCAAGTGATCCACTTGCCTCAACCTTCAGAATAGCTGGGACTACAGGTGCCCACCACAACACTGGGCTATTTTTAGAGATGGGAGTCTCACTCTTGCTCCAGCTGGTCTACAATGATTTTGAAAATATGGGAATGTAATAGATTCAGATCAGCAGCACTGGTGGGTACGGTGGTTCACACCTATAATGCTAGCAGCCTAGGAGGCTGAGGCAGGTGGATCTCTTGAGCTCAGGAGTTCAAGACCAGCCTGAGCAAGATTGAGACCCCATCTGTACTAAAAATAGCAAAACTAGCCAGGTGTCTTGGCAGGCGCCTGTAGTCCTAGCTACTCAGGAGGCTCTGGCAGGAGGGTCGCTTGAATCCAAGAGTTTGAGGTTGCTGTGAGTGAGGCTGCTGCCACAGCACTCTAGCCTGGGTGACAGAGTGAGACTCTGTTTCAAACACACACACACACACACACACACACACACACACACACACACAACAGAACAACAGCCCTAGAATCCTAAGGTGTAGATATGGAAGGAACCTTGGAGAACATTTAAAACTTAGGTCACTCTTCCATAATGTTAAAGTTCTCATTTTCTTAATTATAGCAAAGAGCCACATTCTCCCACCTTCTCCCCAACCCCACCCCGGCCCAGAGCTAAAAAGTCACCAACCCTCCTGCTGGGAACACCTGTTTTTCCTTTCTGTCTTGTCAGATGCCTCATCTCACATCCTGTTCTTCCTTGCAGTTCCAGCCACTCCTATAGCCACAAGTTTTATTCTTTTCTCTTTTTATTAAATATCTGCCTTGCAGGAGGTTAGCAAGTCCACAGCTGGCCTAAGAATCCACTTATTCTGGCACAGAGAAGGAAGAATCGCCTTTGTAACAGTCAGCTATGAAATTCTCTCCAATTAAACAGCCTTCTCTGCACGGCGGTCCCTCTGTGTTGCCTGGACCATTCATCTGTGGGTAATAGCCAACTTGAAATGGATTGTTGCTACTATTAATGTCTTGTTAAGAAAGAAAATGACACACATAACAACCTGTTTGACAAAGCCCCCAAGTGGTACATCATTATTTGTTTTCTGAACTGTGAGGGCAGCGTGCAGCTGTCTGTATACTTCCTTACCTCTACGAACTGACCGACTGCCGCGAAATAACCCAGGTTTGTGTTTTGCTTTGGTGTAGAAGGCACACTTAGAATTTCCTGTATTTATCTCTCTGTAAATACCATACTTGTTGCAAAGGTCTGATAGGTGGTAGGTATGGTGAGGACTCCACAAAGATCACTGAGCGTCCTCGGTTTAAATGTAGCAGTGAGCAAGAATAAATAAGCTTGGGCAAGTAGATCAATGAAAGTTAGCCTCAAAAGGAGAAGGAAAATTAAACACTTTAGGTAAAGTGGACAAATTCCTAGAAAGATACTGAAACTGACTCAAGAAGAAATAGGAGCTCTAAATAGACCTATAACAAGTAAAGACATTTAAATAGGAATTAAAAATAGTCCACCAAGAAAACTCCAGGCCCAGATGGTTTCACTGGCAAATTTTACAAAATTCTTGAAGAAAGAATAATAATTTTCCTTCACATCCTCCTTCAGAAAACAGAGGAGGAAGAGAGCACTTAGCAGCTCATCACATGAGACCAGTGTGACCCTGACACCAGAGCCAAAGGCATCACAAGAAAACTACAAATATACCAAAGTATATTGAGGGCAAGGTATCAGCACACTGAACCCAGATAAAACAGTCATATAAAAGGGATGATATGCCACGACTAAGTGAAACTTAACCCAGTAATGCAGATTGGTTAACAATCTAAAAATTAAGAGGGGCTCAGTGGTCAGGGCACTGGCCACATGCATTGGGGTTAGTGGGTTCGAACCTGGCCCGGGCCTGTTAAACAACAACAAAAAAAAATAGCCAGGTGTTGTGGCAGGCATCTGCAGTCCCAGCTACTAGGGAGGCTGAGGCAAGAGAATTGTCTGAGCCCAAGAATTTGAGGTTGCTGTGAGCTATGACGGTACAGCACTCTACAGAGGATGACAAAGTGAGACTCTGTCTCAAAGAAAAAATTAATAAAGTTGCATCATTTTCCAATACCAATATTACCAATAATTTTTTTTTTCTTTTTTTTAAGATAGAGTCTCGCTTTGTCACCCTGAGTAGAGTGCTGTGATATCATAGCTCACAGCAACCTCAAACTCTTGGGCTCAAGCAATCCTTTTGCCTCACCCTCCTGAGTAGCTAGGACTAAAGGAGCCTGCCACAACATCCATCCAGGTTTTCTATTTTTAGTATAGATGGGATCTTACTCTTGCTCAGGCTGGTCTCAAACTCCTGAGCTCAAGCAGTCCACTACTTTGGCCGCTCAGAGTGCTAGGATTACAGGTGTGAGCCACTGTGCTCAGCCAATACCAATAATTCTCCATCACCAATTGGGTGTCCTCCAAATTTAATTTCAATGCTAACTACCCAGTGTTAGCACAGACCCTGCAAATTAGAAACTAAGAGCCACAAGACTGGCTCCCACTTCAGATGCCAGTGATAGGTCTGTCATTTTGGATAATTTGTTAGAACAACTCACAGAACTTAGAAAAGTGCTAGACTTACTATGATTGAAACCACAAGGAGGGGTGGTGCCTGTGTCTCAATGAGTAGGGTGCCGACCCATATAACAAGGGTGGCGGGTTCGAACCCGACCCCAGCCAAACTGCAACATAAATATAGCCGGGCGTTGTGGTGGGCACCTGTAGTCCCAGCTACTTGGGAGGCTGAGGCAAGAAAATCCCCTAAATCCAAGAGCTGGAGGTTGCTGTGAGCTGTGATGCCATTGCACTCTACTGAGGGCAACAAAATGAGACTCTGTCTCTAAAAAAAAAAAAAGAAAGAAAGAAAGCAACCGCAAAGGGGTTTCAATCTACAACCAATTGCTCATATCACAAAGATGCAGTTATTGAGATAATAGGATTGCCAGAGAAGAAAGGAATGTTTTAATGAGACAGACTCTTGCTGGTGGTTAAGAGAAACTGCCTCAAATCTGACCAATGGAGATAAGGGCTTTCAAAGGAGGAGCCTTGTGCCTTGGGGCAGGTGGTGGTGTAGCTCACACGGGGTTACAGGCCTTGGGACAGGTTGTGGGGGATGGTAAATCATCAGGAAGTTTGTCCAGGGGCTTTTAAAATCTCAGTTCCTTTGTCTTGCAGAAAATCAACCATTTCTGGAAAACAAATCTAATGGTCAGGTAGTGAAGGGAGGGGATTTTGTAGGGGTCATCGCATGAAGCACTATGAATGAGAGCACGCGTAGTGAGAGTAAGACAGAGTCAGCCAGGCCGGGGTTGGTCTGGTCAGTTTAGGTCGTAAATGACTTTTACCTCATGTCTCCCATTCTTGTTTTTAAACTCAGCTTTAACCTAAAGCTCAAGTGTATAGTTTGAGTAGTTCAGTGCAATTGATTTAGGAATTTTTTTTTTTTTTTTTTTTGATACAGTTCAAGCTGTCACCCTGGGTAGAGTGCTATGGTGTCATAACTCATAACAACCTCCAACTTGGGCTCAAGTGATCCTCTTGCCTCCGTTTTTCTATTTTTAGTAGAGATGGGATCTCGGTTTTGCTCAGGCTGATCTCGAACTTGTGAGCTCAGGCAATCCACCCGCCTGGGCCTCCCAGAGTGCTAGAATTACAGACCTGAGCCCCTGTGGCCCAGCCAGGAGATTAATTTTTGAGGATTTTTTGTTTTGCTTTTGTTTTTGTCACTCTGTCACCCTCGGTTGAGAGCTGTGGTGTCATAGCTCACAGCAACCTCAAACTCCTGGGCTCAAGCGATCCTCTTACCTCAGTTGCCAGAGTAGCTGGGACTGTAAGCACCCACCACAATGCCTGGCTAGTTTTTAGAAACAGGGTCTGGCTTTTTGCTAAGGCTGATCTTGAACTTCTGAGCTCAAATAATCTACACATCTCAGGCTTCCAGTGTTCTTGGTTTACAGGTGTGAGCTCTGAGCCTGGCCTTGGATATTAAATTTTTTTTTTTTTTTTTTTTCTTTTTGAGACAGAGCCTCAAGCTGTCACCCTAGGTAGCTTGGTGTCACAGCTCACAGCAACCTCCAACTCCTGGGCTCAAGCAAGTCTCTGGCCTCAGCCTCCCAAGTAGCTGGGACCACAGGCATTCACCACAACGCTCGGCCATTTTTTGGTTGTAGTTGTCATTGTTGTTTGGCAGGCCCAGGCTGGATTCGAACCCACCAGCTCTGGTGCATGTGGCTGGCACCCTAGCTGCTTGAGCTACAGGTGCTGAGCCTAACTTTTTTTTTTTCTTTTTTTTAGAGACAGAGTCTCTCTTTATTGCCTTCCATAGAGTGCTGTGGCGTCACAGCAACCTCCAACTCCTGGGCTTAAGCGATTCTCTTGCCTCAGCCTCCCAAGTAGCTGGGACTACCAGCGTCCACCACAACACCTGGCTATTTTTTTATTATAGTTTGGCCGGGGTAGAGTTCGAACCCGCCACCCTCAGTATATGGGGCTGGCACCCTTTCCACTGAGCCATAGGCTCTGCCCGAGATTAACTTTTGAATTAGAAATGTTTTGGGTCATGGGTGATGGCGATTACTATTGTTTAAGTAAGTGTTATTCTTTAAGGTAAAGGTTAGTACGATTCTTGCTTTTAGCTTTTATGTATAAAACTGTGATTTTGGAGATGGAAGAACAGAATAGTCTTGGAGAAGCTACTCTCACTGTTCTCCAGAATCATGGCCTTCTGACAAAGTTTGGTGGACCTATCCCTGTCTCTGCGTATTGACTGACAGTGACAGACAGCAGGACGCTCTTCATCTGATAACAACTACATCCTGCCAAGGAACAGTATTTATAACAGCCAAAAGCTAGCAGCCATCAACATGCCATCAACATGGGAACGGATAAACAAAAGAGAAATGCTAGTCAGCAATGAGAAGGAAGAAACTGATGCGTGCTATGACCTCAGAAAGTAAGGAAACCAGAAAGAAAAGACCCATCTATATAAAATATCCAGAAAAGGCAAATTTATATTAAGCAGATTAATAGTTGCCCGGGAGTGGGAGCAGGGATTAACTCAAAACAAGGGAAATTTGGGGGACTGATAAAACCATCTTTGAAATTGATTGTGGTGATGGTTGCACAACTCTTAGAGTCTACTGAGAAGTCACTGAACTGTACACTTAAAGAGTAAATGGGACATCAATTTCTTTCTTTCTTACTTTTTTTTTTTTTGAGACAGGGTCTCTCTCTGCCACCCAGGCTGGAGTGCAGTGGCATTATTGCCGCCCAGCCAGGTTCATCTGTCCGCTGCCCCATGAGGACGCCACTATCCAGAGACAGCAGGGTTCATAGTGGAAAACGGGTTTGTTCCACACGGTGCTAAGTGGGGAGACGTGAGGACTTTCTCAACTCCACCTCCCTGAGAATTGGAGAGACAGGGTTTTTAAAGGCAGTTTGGTGGGCAAAGGGTTAGGCAATGTAGGTCTGCTAAACAGGTGGCTTTGGGGTGGAACCATCAGGCCTTTGATATGGACCGCTGTGTGTGTGTGTGTGTGTGTGTGTGTGTGTGCGTGTGAGAGAGAGAGAGAGAGAGAGAGAGAGAGACCCTGCCTCAAAAAAAAAAAAAGAAAAATGCAGTTCCTCGGGTGAGGGGGAATCCAAGACCAGTTGAGTCAGTTTCTCCGTCATTCACTGGAATGCAGGACCTTGAAGATATCTCAAAAACTAGTCCTAGGTTCTGAACAGATGATGTTATTTATAAGAAAAGTTAAGAATCTTTACAACTACCAGCTGTGCCCTCTGGAGTAGCAATTACAGAGAAGCAAGCAAGGGGACAGTGACTAACTATCACCAAGCAAATGCTGGGCTAATGGCTGATTATTATCATTACCTTAGCAACACCTGTTTATTCACGGGGTTTGGGGGCCCTTTCTCTTGCCTTGCACCTCTCCATCAATTTGTAAGGGTAGTTTCAGCATCATGGTAGCTCACTGCAACCTGAAATTCCTGGCTCGAGCTATTATGCCTCAGCCTCCCCAGTGGCTGGGACAACAGGTGTGAGCCACCACATCTGGTTAATTCCCTGTCCCCACTTTTAGTAGAGACGGGGGTCTCTTGCTATGTTGTTTAGGCTGATCTCCAACTCTTAGCTCTAATGATCCTCCCCCCTCGGCCTCCCAAGGTGCTAGGTTATAGGTGTGAGCCAGCTGGTATAGCAATTTTTTAAACAGAACAGTAGTTAAATACATTAGGTATTTTTATGACAGCCTCTGATAGATTGTTCTACACCTCTGTCCTTTTTGTTAGAGTGATTATAAGAAATGGAATTCTGGGCACCAAGAGGAGATCTGTTCACAGAGCACAGTGGGGGTGAAGGAAAGGAGGAACACTGCTTCTGTATTGACGGAACTCATGCTGGGCCATTAAGTGTTTATCTATGAATGCAAATGTGAGTTGTTTCCAAGATATTGGGCTCCCCTGCCTTTGCTTACATCTCCAGGCTTATTTTCCTTTCTTTGGTCATTTTAAACCCAGACCTATAAACATGCTCCAATTCCTGTCCCAAAACAAAGTAACCCCTGGGAAAATTGGAGTTTCTTTTTTTTTTGAGACAGTCTCACTATGTTACCCTTGGTAGAGTGCTGTGGCATCACAGCTCACAGCAACCTCAAACTCTTGGGCTTAAGCGATTCTCTTGCCTCAGCCTCCTGAGTAGCTGGGACTACAGGCACCCACACAACGCCTGGCTATTTTTTGGTGACAGTTGTCATTGTTGTTTAGCAGGCCGGGGTTGGGCTTAAACCCACCAGCTTTGGTGTATGTGGCTAGTGTCCTACTCACTGAGCTACTGGTGCCAACGTGGAAAATTTGAGTTTCTTCTGTGACTTTTTGTTCTGATATTGGTAATGAAGTGATATTAAGGCAGTACTTACATTTACAGTTTTTTTTTTTTTTTCTTATTGTTAAATCATAGCTGTGTACATTAATGCGATCATGGGGCACCATACACTGGTTTTATAGACCGTTTGACACATTTTCATCACACTGGTTAACATAGCCTTCCTGGCATTTTCTTAGTTACTGTGTTAAGACATTTATAGTCTACATTTACTAAGTTTCACATGTACCCATGTAAGATGC
>CAUYPK010082314.1:0-12373 GCA_963574355.1 Loris lydekkerianus
AAAAGTACCCCGACTATAATGAAAATGAAATTAAATTTTAATTAATAAAAATAAATCAAAAATTTTTTAATAATTTCCTTCCAAAACTAATTAATTGATTTATAAAAAAAAAAAAAAAAAAAAAAAAAAAAAAAAAAAAGAAGTTAATTTTATCCCAGTGTTACAAGTTTTGTTCAACATATATAATTTTATAAATACAATACACCACAAAAATACAATAAAATGAAATAAAAAACAAAGACCACATAATTCTATCAATTGAGGCAGAAAAAGCTTTTGATAATATCCAGTATCCTTTCATGATTAGAACACTCAATAAAATAAGCTTAGATGGGACATTTCTTAACATGATAAAGGTCATCTACAGCAAACCCACAGCCAATATCATATTGAATGGAGTAAAATTGAAACTGGAACTAGACAAGGATTCCCATTGTCACCACAGCTATTCATCAGAGTAATGGAAGTCCTAGCGGTCACAAGAGAAGGGAATCAAGTGTATTCAAATGAAGTCAGAGGAGGTCAAACTTCACTCTTCATGAATGACATGATTTTATATCTGGAAAAACCCAGAGACTCAACCACAAAGTGCTTAAAAGTGATCAAGGAATATACGAGTGTCTTAGGATACAAAATCTGTACTTACAAATCAGTAACTTTTATGTATACCAATAATAGTCAAGCTGAAAATGTAGTCAAGGACTCTATTCCTTTTACAGTAGTGCCAAAAATAAATCTTGGAATTTATCTAACAAAGGAAGTGAAAGATCTCTATAATGAGAACTATGAAACCCTGAGAAAAGAAATAACTGAAGATGTTAACAAATGGAAAAACATACCATGCTCATGGCTGGGAAGAATCAACATTGTTAAAATGTTCATACTACCCAAAGCAATCTACAGATTTAATACAATCCCTATCAAAGCACCAATGTCATGCTTTAAAGAACTTGAAAAAATAGTACTTTGTTTTATATGGAATCAGAAAAAAAAAAACTCAAATAGCCAATACTTTACTTAGAAGTAAAAACAAATCAGGAGGCATCACATTACCATACTTCAGACTATACTATAAATCTACAGTGATCAAAACAGCATGGTACTGGCACAAAAATAGAGATGTAGATATATGGAACAGAATAGAGAACCAAGAGATTAACCCAGCCACATATCATCATTTGATCTTTGTTATGTCTAACAAAAACATATATTGGGGAAAAGATTCTCTATCTAATAAATGGTGCTGGGAGAAATGGGTAGTGACCTGCAGAAGCCTGAAATTGGACCATCACCTTTCCCCACTAACAATTGATTCTCACTGGATAAAATATTTAAACTTAAGACATGAAACTATAAAAATACTAGAAAAGAGTACAGAGAAAACACTTGAAGATAATGGTTTGGGAAAATATTTTCTGAGTAAGACTCCCCCACCCCTGAAAATTGAAGCAACACCAAAAATATATTACTGGGATCTGATCAAACTAAAAATCCTTTTCACATCCAAGGGCACTGTAAGTAAAGCAAACAGACAGCCTTCAGAATGGGAGATTTTTGCAGGTTATGTTTCTGACAAAGGTCTGATAAGTAGAATTCACAGAGAACTAAAAACTAATCAATAAGAGAAGAACAAACAACCTCATTTATTTGGGGGCAAAAGACTTGAATAGAAACTTCTCTGAAGATGACAGGTGCATGGCCAACAATTACATTAAAAAGTGCTCATTATCTTTAATCACCAGAGAAATGCAAATCAAAACCTAACCCCAATGGGGTTACATTACAAAATCCCCACACTGCAGATGTTGGCATGGACGTGCTGAGAAAGGAACCCATGTACGCTGCTGGTGGGACTGCAAACTAATACAGCTAATTTGGAAAGAAGTATGGAAAATTCTGGGTGGTGCCTATGGCTCAAGGAGTAGGGTGCCAGCCCCCATATACCAGGGGTGGTGGGTTCAAGCCTGGTCCCAGCTAAAACCGCAAAAAAAAAAAAAAAAAAAATCTGAAAGAACTAAAAGTTGACCTACTGTTCGATCCTGCAATATTATTACTTAGTATCTACCCAGATGAACAAAAATCATTTTACAACAAAGACATTTGCACCAAAATGTTTATTGCAGCTCAATCCACAATAGCCGAGTTGTGGAAACAGCCTAAACGCCTATCAACCCATGAATGGATTAACAAATTGTGGTATATATATACCATAGAATATGGTGCAGCTATAAAAAAAAAGGAGATTTTACATCTTTTATGTTTACCTGAATGGAGCTGGAACATATTCTTAGTTAAGTATCTCAAGAATGGGAAAAAAGTATCCAATGTACTCCGGACTGTTCTGAAATCAATATAGAAACACATATTCATATGAATGATAAAACATAAAGATAGTCCAGTAAGAAAGAGGGGAGGAGGGAAAGAGGAGGGTTGGTGGGAGGGCGAGTGGAGGGAGGGTATTTGGTGGAATCTCTCCTAATGTGCACAATGCAAGGGTACATTTCAAAACAACTGAGAGTATATTATAGATGTCTTACCACGAGAATAAGTAAGTGAGGTGATGGTTATGTTGATCAGTTTGATTTAAGCATTTCACTTTATATATCTAATCATCTCATGGTATCCCATAAATGTGTACATTTATGATTTAAAAAAGATTAAGTTAAAAATATGTCCAAATCCATTTCTGAATGGTCCTGTTCTGCTACTTGCTATAGACAGAATGCATTTAATTACTTTCTTTGTTTCATATTTGAACCACCCCTTTTTTTACTATAACCCTCTTCTCACTTTTATTTTCCTGGAAAAAGTTTCAGCATAATAGGAAATTTTGTGTTCATCATTACTTAACTGCAGACTTAACTCTGGACCCTGATGTTATTACTCTACATGTATTCTTCATTGATGCCCCGCCAGCATCTGGTAAGCTATACTATTTCTTTTTTTTTCTTTTGCAGTTTTTTTTTTTTTTTTGGTCAGGGCCGTGTTTGAACCCACCACCTCCAGTATATAGGGCTAGCGCCCTACTCCTTGGGCCACAGGCACCACCCAAAGCCATGCTATTTCAAAAGTGGTATCTGACACATTGCTATGCCCTTTATCAACAAGTCAATAAAATTAAATTCTAGAATTTCTACACTACACTTCAGGAAAATGTGCTTTTCCATGATGAAAATAAAGAAATAGCAAGGAAAATTAGGTTCTGTCTTCTACACCTGAACTTCCTACCAAGTACCTCACATTCCTTAACATGCCCTGTTCCCCTGCCTCTAATCCTGCCTCGGCTATCTTTCAGGTACTTTTCTTTCTGTTCTGTTTCAAGCACCTATGTTTACTTGGAAAAATGTTTCCATTGTGGGAAGTATTATTGTAAACTGCTTACTGATGATAATACAACAGCAAAATTACATTACTGGCATTTGGATATTTATTTGCAAAATATCATTATTTACAAAAAGCTCCAAAGTTTTGAATCAACAAAACAATTTAATATATATTTTAAAATATAGTAACAGCCTATAAAAGAACCAAAATGTATAAAAATGTATAAAACTCTATATGCTAAACAATATTTGTGTAATAAAATTGTACAAATGGGAAATGAAAACTCTATATGCTAAACAATATTTTTGTAATAAAATTGTACAAATGAAAAGGGTACAGAAATCAATTAAACAGAATTTTAACTATTATTGAAACACAAAATTATATAACTTGAGCATTTTAAAAAGGTTCAATCTTAAACAGGAAAGTGTGCTAGTGATAGATCATTATCATACCTGCAGCATGTCTATATAATCATTTTCAGCTGTTCAACAAGCTTCTGATTCTACCCTGGTCAGGTGAACAATAACACAGTTATTAGGTAACTCCAAATTTTTATCACATTTAGCAAGAAAATAACCTTTTTACTTATTTGATAACTTTAAGGAAAATAATCTCTTTGATCATTTTAAGGACATTTTTAACCACTATTTTTTATTGATGATGAACTATCTTTGCTTCAAAGAGGACGTGTTCAGTTTATCTTTGTCTCCTTTAGTTCAGTGATGAAAATGCGGAGATTTCAGTCCAGAGGTGCAGGTATCATTTGCAGTATTGTTATTTTTATGTATCAAAAGTTCACAAAAATATTTGAACTTAGATTAGGCCTTATCTTTTCAGAGAAACTATACATTGTCAATAGCCATTTGCTACTTCCTCTGAGGATTATGTAGGCAAAGAACAATCCTTTCAAATGAATATTCAATTGATTCAAACTATCAATGCCAAATACATCTCTCTGGGTACGATTCAAGATACAAATGATTCAAGGTTTCTGGTTACAAAAATACTGATGTCAATTTAAGCTTAAAAATTAGAATTTCAGTGTGTATATATAGCATAATATGATAACAAAATTGATCGAAATTTGGTATCCAAATAACTAAATATAGGGTTCATTCTCTCACTTATAATGTCTCAGAGCAAGGTTTGTCTTTCCTCACTCCCACATCCACCTACCCTCCCTGGTATGTTGACATTGTGGGTGATACAAGGATCAAAAGGCATTTATAACTCACATTTTGGGAAGGTAGGAGTCAAGGATTTTGCCTTATTGTTCAGGCTAGAGTGTAATGGTGTTATCATTGCGTATTGCAACCTCTAACTTCTGGGTTCAAGCAATCCTTCTCCCTCAGACTCCTGCGTAGCTGGAACTACAGGTGCATGAGACCATGCCCATCTAATTTTCCTATTATTTTGTAGACAAGGTCTTGGAATGTTGTTCAGGCTGGTCTCAAACTCTTGGCCTCAAGTGATCTTCCCACCTCAGCCCCTGAAAGTGCTAGGATTACAGAAGTGAGCTGCCACACTTGGCCAGTAAAACTTATATATTTTTTGTTATTGTTAATATAGTGATGGGTTCATGGTTTTGGTATGTGGTTAATATAGCTTCTGGCTAGATACCTCTCATCCCTAGCAAGATTTATGCCAAATTTCCAAAGTTGCCCATTACCTTTTCCATTTCCTGAGCATGATCTTTCAGCCTTTTCTTGATTCTGCAAAATCCCAATAATTTTGCTATATATTTACCTAGCTACCTAGGCAACAGGTAAATATTTTATGCGGATTTTATGTGGATTTTAAAGGAGAATCATGACTCATATATTTCCATCTCTCAAATTTTTAGTAATCCTTAAAAGTCCACATGAAAAGCCTTATCCTCCTTGAGTGCTTTCTTTGTTTTCAAACAGAAAGTGGATGCTTTTTGCACTGAATTCCCCTTGTGTTTCTCTTTCACAACTTAGAATTGTACTTCTTTTGATAGATGTCCATTTTTTTTTTTTTTTTTTAGCTCTATACTAGATTGAAAACTCCATTAGGGAAATTATTATAATAGTCTCAAATTTAGGATAGTATAACTTATAGTTTTTTTTAAACCTTATGATGGTTCAAAAGCAATATACATTCAGTTGAAACTTACTTCCAATTTTGATATATCCAACACTATTATAAATAGACTTTGTGTTAGATGACTGTCCAACTGTAGGTCAGTGTAAACATTCTGGGCATATTAAAGGTAGGCTATACTAAGCTACAATGTTTGATAGATTAGATATATTAAATACATTTTCAATTTATGATGTTTTCAACTTATCATGAACTTTTTGGGATGTAAGTTGAAAAGCATCTGTATTTTTTTTTTCATTTACACATTCTTTCCCACACACATACTCAAAATATTATCTTCTCTGTGTAAGAGAAGACATAAATTACGGGTTCCTGTGTTCAAAATTTGGAAGAAGCAATTTGAACTAATGAAAAATAGTTTTCTCATACATAGTTCACTGAAAGAATAAACTCATTTCATTGTAATTTTAATGTTAGGTTGTGTGGGGGGTATAAAGGTATTTATTATGCTTTATTCAGCATTTTTGAGCGGCTTTAGTATTTACTGATACAAAAACTTTTACACCGTTGGTGGGACAACAAACTAATAAAGTCTCTTTGGAAAGAAGTATGGAGAATTCTCATAGAGCTAAAAATAACCCTTCAATTTGATCCCACAATCCCATTACTAGGTATCTACCCTGAATTAAAAAAAAATCATTTTACCATAAGAGCATTTGTACTAGAATGCTTATTGCAGCTCAATCCATAATTGTTAAGATGTGGAATAAACCCAAGTGCCCATCAACACATGAAAGGATTATAAAGTGTATATATATATATATATATATATATATATATATATATATATATACACACACACACACACACACACACACACATGTCTGTCTAAGGAATACTATTCAAACTTAAAGGGAGGCACCAGCAGCTCAGTGGGTAGGGTGCCAGCCACAAACACCAGGACTATGGTTTATGTATACCATGGAATACTACTCAGCCTTTAAAAAAGATGGAGACTTTACATCCTTCATAATAACGTGGATGAAAGTGGAATACATTATTCTTAGTAAAGCATCACAAGAATGGAGAAGCATGAATCATATGTACTCAATTTTGATTGAGGACAATTAGTGACCTGGTACATGGTGGTGGGGGGAGGGGAGAGAAAAGAGAGTTAGAAGGAGGGGGATGGGGGAAAGGAAGAACAGAGGGAAAGAGGGAGGGGGTGGGAGAAGGGACGAGCAGAGCGAGGAGAGGAGAAGTGGGGTGGGGTCTCAGTGTGTGACACACCCTTTTGAGGGACAAGACACAATTATAAGAGGTACTTTAAATTTAATCAGTGCAACCTGGTTTCTTGTGCCCTCAATGAATCTCCAATAATTAAAAAAAAAAAAAAAAAAAAAAAAAAAGAAGTAACATAATCACTGCCTAGTTAGGAATGTTTAATATTCTAAACAGGCGTACAGCTAGCAGTCTAAAATTTGCACACAGAAGGGCTCTGTCTCCCCTTGTAACTGTAGTGTTTAGATTATAGAAATTACATTTGTCATATACACAATCCGATCTCCAGCTTGAAACAGCTAACATTACATACAGTATGTTGTACTAAGAACATCAAAGCTGTCTTAACCTGTGAGTGAGAACAGTACATTTTATAAAAGACAAGGACTAAAATATAGAGTAAAAAATTCAAGAGTGAGAAAAGTGGGTAGGCTTTTATAAGACCAGTTTTGCAAGAAAAATATGAACATTTTATAATTATTTTAATATGTAATGGATTAGTTGAGCACAAGTTCAAAAAATGAATTTTAATGGTTTTATAAAAATCTACTTTTCTCTTTTTAAAAAAGTGCTTTTCATTAATTATTCAAAGAAAAAAAAAGACAGAGTCTCAAGCTGTTGCTCTGGGTAGAGTGCTGTGGCGTTACAGCTCACAGCAACCTGAACCTCAGACCCTTGCACTTGAGCGATTCTCTTGCCTCAGCCTCTCTAGTACCTGGGACTACAGGCACCTGCCACAATGTCCAGCTGTTTTTGTTGCTGTTGTTGTTGTCATTGTTGTTTGAGCAGGCCCAGGCTGGGTTTGAACTGGTGCATGTGGCCAGCACTCTAACTACTGAGCTATGGGTAGACATATTTCAAATAAACATCTAACAATGCACTTCAAGGAAATGGAAAAGCAAGAACAAACCAAACACAAAATTATCACAAGGAAAGGAATGATAGAGATCAGAGCAGAAATGAACAGAATAGAGAATACAAAAATAAAAAAGATCTATGAAATGAAACATTTGTTGTTTTGAAAAGGTAATCAAAACCATTAAAGTGCTAGCAAGACTGAGAAAAAAGAGAAGTCCCAAATAAAATCAGAAATGAAAAAGGAGACTCAACACCTTAAACCACAGAAATACAAAAGATAATCGGAGACTATAAGAATGACTATATGCTAACAAACTGGAAAACCTAGATGAAGTAAATAAAGTCTTGGATACATAAAATCTATGAGGATTGACTCAGGAAGAGATAGAAAAACTAAACAGAGCTATAATGACTAACAAGATTAAATCAATATTTAAAAAATATTCCAGCAAAGGAAGGTTCAGGAGCAGGTATCATCATTGCAAATTCTACAAAACTTCTAAAGACCAATATGAATTCTTCTCAATATATTCCAAAAAATCAAAGAGGAGGAATTTCTTTATCCTAACTTGTTCTATGAGAACAGCACTGTCCATATAGCAACACCAAAGAACAACATAAAAAAGAAGATAAATAACCCCCCTCACCCCTCAAACAGGCCAAGCATGGTGGGTCACACCTGTAATCACAGCGCTTGGAAGACTGAGGGGGGTGGATCACCTCTCACAAATCTGAGACCAGCCTGAGCCAGAGTAAGACTCCCTTCTCTAAAAAATAGCTGGGCATTAAGGCAGGCACCTGTAGTCCCAGCTACTCAGAAGGCTGAAGCAAGAGGATCACTTGAACCCAAGAGTTTGAGGTTGTTGTGAGATAAGATGTCACCATACTCTACAAAAAGGCAACAAAGGGAGACATTGTCTCAAAAAAAAAAAAAAAAAAAAAAGTACAGGCCAATATCCCTGATGAACATAGAGGCAAAACATCCTCAACAAAATGTAGCAAACCAAATCTGGCAACACATCAGAAAGATAATACTCCGTGATCTAAAGGGATTTAGCACAGGAATGCAAAGATGGTTCTACATATACAAGTAAATAATTATGATACATGGAATCAACAAAACAAAGCACAGACATCATATGAGCATCTCAAAAGATGCAGAGAAACCATTTGATACAATTTAGCATCCTTCATGATAAACATTCTCAACAATCTAGACCTAAAAGGAACATATTTCACCATAATAAAGACCATGTAAAACCAACCCACTTTACATTTTTCTGAATGGGGAAAATGTGAGTCTTTCCTCTAAGAAATGGAACTAGACAAGGATGCCCATTTTTCACCACTCCTTATTCAATGCAGTACTGGAAGTCCTAGCCAAGCAGCCAGGCTAAAGAAAGAAATAAAAGGTATTCAAGTTAGAGAAAAGGAAGTCATTTTTTTCCTCTTTGCAGATGACATTATCTTATAATTAGAAGAACTGAAAGACTCCACTACAAAATCCATATATTTACAGTCAACTGTTTTTCAATAAAGGTACTAAAAACAAACATTGGAGAAAGGACAGTCTCTTCAATAAAGGTACTGGAAAAACTCCATATCCACATACAATAGAATAAAACTGGAGCCATATCTCTCACCATACATAAAAATAAACTTAAAATGGATTAAAAACTTAAACATAATGCTTGAAACTGTAAAACTACTAGAAGAAAAGATGAGACCAACGATCCAAAACATTAATCTAGGCAAAGATTTTATAGCTAATACCTCAAAACCACAGCAAACAAAAGTCAAATTAGACAAATGAAATTATATCAAACTAAAAAGCTACTCAGCAAAGGAAACAAACAAAAAAGTGAATATGCAATCTGTTAAATGGGAGAAAATATTTAGAAACTATTCTTATGGCAAGGTACTAATAATCAAAATATGAAAGGAACTCAAAGAACATGACAACAAAAAATAGTCCCACCAAAAAACAGGCAAAGAGGCCAGATGCAGTGGCTGGAGTCTGTAATCTCAGCACTTGGGAGGCTAAGGCAGGTGGTGGGTTGCCTGAGCTCAGGAGTTGGAAACCATCCTGAGCCAGAGCTAGACCTTGTCTCTAAAAATAACCAGGTGCCATGGGGGGTGGGGGCGCCTATAGTCCCAGCTACTTGGGAAGCTGAGACAAGATAAACCCTTAATCCCAAGAGTTTGAGGTTGCTGTGAGCTGTGATGCCACAGCACTCTACAGAGGGTGACAAAGTGAGAATCTCTCTCTTTTTTTTTAAAGACAGAGTCTCACTCTATCACACTCATTAAGAGTGCTGTGGCATCTCAGCTCACAGCAACTTCCAACTCCTGGGTTTAGGCAATTCTCTTGCCTCAGTTTCCAAGTAGCTTGGACTATAAGCACCCACCACAATGCCTGACAATTTTTTGTTGCAGTTTGCCTGGGGCGGGGTTCAAATCTGCCACCGTTGGTATATGGGGCCAGCACCCTACCTACTGAGCCACAGATGCTACCTGAGACTGTCTCAAAACAAACAAACAAAAATAGGCAAAGACAGAAGAGCTGTGCTGGGACCCATGACGGCACCCTACCACCTCTGGAAAAGCTGCCCCGACCTGTGATCGGCACCCTCCTGGAACTCCAGAAGAGCTGCTCCAGAACCCTCTAGGATGCTGGAAATAGCTGTGCAGGGACCCGCTACACCCGCCCCACCATCCCACATCCTAAGCAGGAACTCTGGGAGCCAGGCAACTCTGTCCTCCCCCCTGTACCCTCCCTGCTTCCACACTACTAGCTTGTCTGGCCAGGGACTCTGGTAGCCGTGTGCCCTCTGGAGCCCTCCCTGCCTCTGCAGAAGCCCTTCTCCTGGCCAGAGACTGTTGGAGCATTGGGCCATCTGTGCCAAAGTCACTGAGCGACAGGCATTCCCGGAACCGTGTGCACCACCTCCACCACCACCCCATCCCCCCACTCTCATTGCTGGATCTGGGGGTATCACACTCTGGAGCTGCTCCCACAACCAGAACTCCCTGGCCGGGGCAACCCCAGAGTAGCTACACAGGGTAACTCCCTACAAAGATCCAGCAACAATACACTGATTCCCCCATCTAATCTCAGAGAGACATAACCCTAACTCTGAGGACAGCAAGAGGCAACGGTGAAAAACAATCATGAGAGGAAATCAAAGGAAATACTCTGTCAATATGAATAATCAGAGTAGATCAACTCCTCCAAGGATCAATGGGGCAGACACAGAACAAGAGCCCATGCACAAACAAATGGATAAGATGTCAGAAATCGAATTAATAACCTGGATAGCAAATAAGATAGAATTAAAATTCCAAGCAGTAACCCAAAAGATGTCTCAAGAATTCAACGAATTCAATGACCAAATGACCAAAGATTTTGACACATTGAGACAAGAAGTTGCATACCTCAAAGATCTGAGAAACACAGTAGAATCCCTCAGAAACAGAATGGAGCAAGCAGAAGAAAGGATTTCTGACATTGAAGACAAAGCTTTTGAATGTTCCCAAACTCTCAGAGAGGAAGAGAAATGGAGGGCAAAAACAGAACACTCTCTAAAAGAGCTCTGGGATAAATTGAAGAAAACCAATATTTGCCTTAGAGGGATCCCCAAAAGTGATAAAGTGGCTTCACAAGGCATAGAGTCTCTTCTCCATGAGATTATGGAGGAGAACTTTCCAGACATGCCAAGAGATTCTGAAATTCAGATAGCAGTTTCAGAACTCCAGCTTGACTCAACCCAAATAAGACATCCTCCAGACACATCATAAATTCTGAAAAATTCTGAAAGCAGCCAGATGAAAGAAAACCATTATCTACAAGGATAAGACTATAAGAATAACTTCAGATCTCTCTGCTGAAACATTTCAAGCTAGAAGAGGATGGTCATCGAGTTTTAATCTTCTAAAACAAAATAACTTTCAACCCAGGATCCTGTACCCAGCCAAACTGAGCTTCATTTATGATGGAGAAATTAGATACTTTAATGACATTCACATGTTGAAGAAATTTGCCATAACTAAAACAGCTCTCCAGGATATTCTCAGACCTATCTTCCATAAAGACCAGCGTAATCCTCCACCTAGAAAATTTTGATCAAACTCCAACTTCCACAGTCGCAAAAGGATTAAAAATCCACCAGACTCTTGAAAGGCTTATCAATACTCTCAATTAATGTGAATGGTTTAAATTGTCCTCTAAAGAGGCACAGGCTGACTGACTGGATACAAAAACTTAAGCCAGATATCTGCGACATCCTAGAATCGCATCTTACATTAAACGACAAATATAGACTCAAGGTAAAGGGATAGTCATCTATATTCCAGGCAAATGAAAAGCAGAAAAAAGCAGGCGTTGCAATCCTGTTCGCAGACACAATAGCCTTAAACTAACCAAAATAATTAAGAATAAGGATGGACACTTCATATATTTTAAATGTAATACTCAATATGATGAGATCTTAATTATTAATATTTATGCACCCAACCACAATGCACCTCAATTTATAAGAGAAACTCTAACAGACATGAGCAACTTGATTTCCTCCAGTTCCATACCAGTTGGAGATTTTAACACTCCTTGAGCAATGCTGAACAGATCATCCAAAAAAGAAACTATGCTAAGAAATCCTAGATTTAAACTTAAACATTCAACATGTGGACTTAACAGACATCGACAAAACATTTTATCCCAACAAAACTGAATAAACATTCTTTTCATCCGGCCATGGAACATACTCCAAAATCAAACACATCCTAGGTCACAAATCTAACTTCAGAAAATTTTTAAAAATAGAAATGATTCCTTACATCTTCT
>CAUYPK010082315.1:0-12452 GCA_963574355.1 Loris lydekkerianus
ATGAGCATGGTATATTTTTCCATCTGTTAACATCTTCAGCTATTTCTTTTCTTAGAGTTTCATAGTTCTCTTTGTAGAGATCTTTCATGTTCTTTGTTAGGTATACTCCCAAATATTTCATCTTCTTTGGCACTACTGTGAAAGGAATAGAGTCCTTGACCGTTTGCTCAGCTAGGTTGTTGTTGGTATATATAAAGGCTACAGATTTGTGGGTGTTGATTTTGTAGCCTGAGACATTGCTGTATTCCTTAATCACTTCTAAAAGTTTTAATTTTTATTTGTCAATTATACCTTAATAAAGCTGAAGGGGGGGGGAGAATGGCTTGCACTTTGCTAGGTAAAGAAAGAAGAGAAGAAGAACATCCATGCAGAAGAGTCATGAAATACAGTGGAAAGAAAAAGAGAGAGAGGGAAAAAAACCCAAAAAAACACAAATGGTACGACTTTAATGTCAAATAATTGGTTCTAACTGAATGTTTAGGAAGGAGTGTGAATAGAAGCTTTACCTTCTAGGCACTAGTATAAGGCTGTGATCATAGTTGATACATGATAAATATTTGTTAAATAAATAAATAAGCTCCTAGGCCCTTTTCTATTTGTGATACACAAAATCCAGTAAAGCAGGTTTTTAGATGCTTAGTGCTTTAATTATCTGAGAAACTGCTGTGAGTAGTCAGAGGTCTAATGGCTTTCTAAGGCACTGTGCAGCTGTGATGGGGGGGGGGGAGGCTTTTCCAGACACATGGAGTGAAAGACCAACCCCAGACAGGTGTGTCAGCTCTGGCTTGGTCCCAGAGTTGTGAGACAGGGATGGGGAGTGGAGTGCCAAGAGGAAGAGCACTAGTGATGACAGAAGAAAGAATGTCTTAGCACAAAACCTGTTTTCCTGTGTGGTTTGCCACACTCACAAAACACCAGTCACACCTTACTAATTCCTTGCTGTACCATGGACCCACTGTGCAGTATCCCACATCCATCAGTAGCTAGACATGATGAAAATACCTCTGGCTTGGTGTTATTTTCTGTTCTGACTAGTAGTGGTAGTTCATAAAGATGAATTTCCTTTGAAAAGGATTGAATATGGCCAATAATGATGATGGTTGGGAGTTATTATCATCACCATTAACTCACGAGTCTCTTTTTTCTTTGCCCAAAATGACAAAGTTTAAAGTTGAACATGTGTGTATGTGTGCAAATGAAAATAAGGCATATTTTCCCATAGATGTTTAGAAGCATTGCTTTCTAAACCAAAGTTGGAGTAAGAGTTTGGATGTGTGTGCACACAGTACACACGTACAGGCAGTCATATGCAGACACACACACACATTTATACACTCACTCTTCCCCAGATGGGAACCCTGAGTCTATTCAGTGACCATGCTAACAAGAGACTATCCTGCTATCTCTTTCCTTGAAACTAGTGAATTCTAAATTGTTCTTTCTAAGGGGCCTGCGATGACTAGGAAGTTAAAGGAAATGGTAGAATCTGAGAAGCTCTAGAATCTGGAATTTACATATATAGAATGCTCTCCTAGAATCTATTTCTGTCCTAGCATAGACACGAGTGTGGACAAAACTAACTGCTGATGTTAAATGCCTGCACAAGAGAACTGTTTTAACTCTGCTGTAAACTTTCAGCCAAATGAATTAGGCTAAGTCTATGCAGATGAGCCCAAATGCATATTGTTTTCGGTACCTGAAAATATTTTGTTGCCTTGCTTTTTTTTTTTTTTGGTAGGGAGCATAAGACAGATATAAGGGCCAGAATGTTGCCTAGTATCTCATTTTTAAATATTTAACCCAATGCCAATATCTGCCTTTCATAGTCTCTGTCTTTGCCTTGCCTCTGTCCCTCAATGAAGCATTGCTTTGTATTGGTATAAGAAAGAGGAAGCACAGCAGGGTGAAGCCACATTCTCAAGATGGTACAAGTTTCCTGAGAAGCAAGAGTCTTTTGATACACAATTCTGTGTTCCTAGTATGGGGATTTTTATTAAGTAAATAGTAAAACACCTCCATTTGCTTTAGATTTCTTACCAGTGTGGTTCTCATTGTGGCAAGGTGGACAAAAATTCCTAAATAAATGCTTCATTTTTCCATCTCTTCATGTGAGTAGCTAAATCTAGAGAAATTTCTTTTATATAGCTCAAGGAAAATGCTATTTTATCTGATTAAGTTCAAGATGCAACGTTGACTTTATCTCTTGCTTTTTAATGAACCCAGTGTTCAAACTGCCTTCTTTTTCTTTCTTTCTCATTATTTTGCAGACCTATGAGAGTAAGTAGGAAAACGCAGTATTCAGAATTTAGGAGGTGCACAAGCAATAACTTTAGTCTATCTGCTCTAGCCAAGAACACAAGACTGTAGGGATTTGGCTTCCAAAGTGAATCTGCCTTTCTAGTCAGGATTATATAACCGAGGTCTGAATGATTGTAAGTGGCAATTTATGGAGAAAGACCATATTTGCAATCTTCATTAATTTATTTATATCTTAATTACTATTTTCTGGAGGTGCTTTTCTAAATGTCCATAACTAGCTTCTGGGTTTTTTTTTTTTTTTTCTTTATTTCTTCCTTAAAAAAGAAAAAAAACTGTAAGCTTCTAGAAATATATTTATTGGGTTATGAAACCTAGTGTATAATTTTTAAATGTTAGTGTCTAATGCTCAGGTTTTACCGGTCACCCACGATGTGTAATGAAATATAGTAAGGCATAGAAATATGAAACCATATTACACACAGTCACCCACTATGTGTAATGAAATATAGTAAGGCATAGAAATATGAAAATTTCAGTAAATATTTACAGAGACCTTAATGGTCACAGGCCATATAAAAAATACCTTTTTTTAGTAGATACTGAATTCCAAGCTACAGAAGTGTCATTTAAAGTGAGATGTAAATGCTGAAAGGGTCCTAATTGGATAAGACTTTTTAACATAGGGAGATATGAAACCATCTTTCAAGTCTCTGTAACATCACTTCATCAGAAAAGATCGGCCATGAGTCTCTCAATTTAAATAAATCTCTCCTCTACATTTTATTTTAATTTCTTATCATTTTTATGATTTGTTTCTTTATATTTAGCTGCATAATTGCTTAACATCTCTCTCCAGTGCTAGACTATAAATACCACAGGGGCAACTATTATGTCTGTTTTATTTCTTTGCATAGCTTATTATATGGTATGGTAAATAATAGTCTACCAATGTTAATGAATAAAAAGATTAAAGATTATGTCATATAGGAAGTATAACTATCACTTACTGAGCACTTACTATCTGCTAAGTACATTTAATCCTCTAACAATGCTCTAAAGTAGATATTATCTTAATTTTATATATAAAGCAACTTAAACTCAGAAATTTGAAGTACACTGCCAGTAAGTGGCAGTTAGGATTTGAACCCCAAATTTAGTACTGCATTACTTTCTCTCTCCCTTTCTCTCTCTTTCTACTCCATACAAATAAAAGACCTTATGTAAAAGATTTGTAAAAGTTTAAAGAACATTTATAAAGGTTGAGCTCAGTGGTTCGTGACTGCTACCTGAGGCAGGAGGACTCCCTGAGCCCAGGAGTTCAAGACCAGCTTGAACAAGAGCAAGCTCCTGTCTCTAGTAAAAAAATAGAAAAGCTGAGCATTATGGCGGGTTCCCGTAGTCCCAGCTACTCAGGAGGCTGAGGCAGGAGGAACACTTGACCCCAGGAGTTTGAGGGTGCTATGAGCTACAATGCTCTACGCTGGGCAATAGAGTGTGATTGTGTCTCAAAAAACAAAACAACAACCAACCAAACAACAAAAAAGAACATTTATAAAACAAATACCCATGATCCTATCCTCCAGATTAGGACCAGTGACTTTGAAATAACCTTATCAGTTACCTCTTTCATTCCAGGTATTTGTGTCACTCATTTCCTAGCACTTTTTTATAGTTTCACCATATATGCAAGAATCCTTAAACAATAAATTATTCACTTCTGCCTATTTTTCAACATTATATAGGCAAAATCATAGTGTGTTTTTATATTTTTTACATGTTTTACTTATTGTTTTTGAGATTCATTCATGGTGTAGTTTATAACAATTATTTATTTATTTTTAGTTGCATAGGAACTAGTCCATTAAGTAAATATACCACATTTAATTATTACATCCTAATGTATAGTTGGGTTGGTTCTAAATTTTCTATTATATATTAAGTTTTATTATACAGCAGTCCCTCCTGATCTGTGGGGGAATATATGTTAAGACCTGCCTAAAACCACAGATATTACATAATCCTATATACATTATGTTTTTTCCTATACATACATGCCTGTGACAAAGTTTAATTTATAAAGTAAAAATATTAAGATATTAACAATGACTACTAATAAAATAGAACAATTATAACAATGTACTGAATATACTGTAATCAACATTGTATGAATATGTTCTCTCCCCACCCACCTTCTCTCTCTCTTTCTTTTCTCTCCTTAAAATATCTTAGAACTCCAATTTGTACAAATAACCAACACATTGAATCCCATAATGGCAAAAATGTATTTATGATCAATGTACCAAGGACTAAAAAAATAAATAAATAAATAAATAAATAATCTTATTTTGCTGATTTACAAGTGACTTAAACTTTAGTGAAACCATGCATAAGGGAGGAGGACCAATGTTGTTTTTTTTTTTGTTTGTTTGTTTTTGTAGTTTTTGGCCAGGGCTGGCCACCATCTCTGGCATATGGGGCTGACGCCCTACTCCATTGAGCCACAGGTGCCACCAGATCAATGTGTTTTTTTAAGATATTTGTTCATATGTTGTCAAAGGAGAAATAACTGCAATTTTTATTTCCACTACTGTATTTATCTCATTTTCTGTTTCTATCAACATTTTTTACCTAATTGGAAAACATAAAAATATTTGCTTGAGTTGTTTGTTTCTTAAATGTTCAATATTTTCTTTGTGGGACAATGTTAAGCACTAATTTTTATTATTATTATTATTATTTTTTTTTATTTGTTGGGGATTCATTGAGGGTACAATAAACCAGGTTACACTGATTGTGTTTGTTAAGCAAAGCCCCTCTTGCAATCCTGTCTTGCCCCCAAAAGGTGTGGCACACACCAAGGCCCCACCCCCCTCTCTCCTTCCCTCTCTCATCTCTTCCTTTCTCCAACCCTCCCTCCTTCTTTCTCTTTCTGCTGTCCCCTTTCCCCACCCCCACCGTGACCTTAATTGTCATTAATTGTCCTCATATCAAAATTGAGTACATAGGATTCATGCTTCTCCATTCTTGTGATGCTTTACTAAGAATAATGCCTTCCACTTCCATCCAGGTTAATACAAAGGATGTAAAGTCTCCATCTTTTTAAATAGCTGAATAGTATTCCATAATGTACATATACCACAGCTTGTTAATCCATTCCTGCGTTGGTGGGCATTTAGGCTGTTTCCACATTTTGGCGATTGTAAATTGAGCTGCAATAAACAGTCTAGTGCAACTGTCCTTATGATAAAAGGATTTTTTTCCCTTCTGGGTAGATGCCCAGTAATGGGATTGCAGGATCAAATGGGAGGTCTAGCTTGAGTGCTTTGAGGGTTCTCCATATTTCCTTCCAGAAAGGTTGTACTAGTTTGCAGTCCCCCCAGCAGTGCCAAATTGTTCCCTTGTCTCCACATCCACGCCAGCATCTGCAGTTTTCAGATTTTGTGATGTCAGCCTTTATTTATTTTTATTATTTGGGATTCGTTGAGGGTACAAAGAATTAGATTACACTGATTGCATTCATTAGGTAATGTCCCTCTTGTAACTGTGTCCCACTCCCAAGAGATGTGTCACACACCATGTCCCCACCCCCTCCCTCCTCCTGTGTCCCTGCTCCCTCATCCACCTCCCCCTACCTTGTTTTCAATCATCTGACCTTCCTATTAGTATAGAGGACACTGGATTCTCACTTCTCCATTCTTGTGATGCTTTCCTAAGAAAAGTGTGTTGCAACTCAATCTGGGTTTTTAGTGCATCCATCAAGCAAATATCGTAAATTATTCTTTTTCTTTTTTTTAAATATATTTTTATTAAGTCGTATACACATAGATCATGAATACATTTATGCATATGTGGGGTACAATGTGTTGATTTTTTTATACAATTTGGAGTGCTTACATCAAACCAATTAATATAGCTTTCACCTCATTTACTTGATTATTGTGTTAAGACATTTGTGTTCTATACTTCATACATTTGACTTGTATCCTTGCAATATGCCCCATAGGTGTGGTCCCACCACTTACCTCTTGCTATCAAACCTGCCCGCTCCCCCCCCTTCCCCCTCCATTTCTCTGCTTCATTCTGGGATATTTCTTTTTCTTTTTTTTTTTTAATTGTTCAAATAATGTACTTTGGTCAAAATTAAATTCAATTTATGTGAGAATTAGTATTATCTTTCCTTTTTTTTCTTTTCCTTTCCCCTACCCCCTCCCTCCGTCTCTCTCTGTCTGCTCTTCCCTTCCCCCACCCTCCACAGCATCACTAATTGTCATTAATTGTCCTCATATCAAAGTTGAATACATAGGATTCATGCTTCTCCATTCCTATGATGCTTTACTAAGAATGATGTGTTACATTTTTCTATTAATTGGATTTCTCATCGTCTAACCACACTTTACCTTTCCACCCCTCCTTCTGCAGCTCAGGTTATCACATTTAACAATTACATCTTGATCTAACGGACATTGTTTTGTTGGTCTCAGATGTATAATAAAATGTGTTTGCCCCAGTTTTGATAAAATCAGGAGCGATCATGTTCTAAGACCGGCTTCTTAGTTCTGTGGGTTGCTATAACAAATCGTAAGCTGAGTGGTTTATAAACAGAAATATATTTCTCACTGTCCTGGAGGCTGGAAGATCAAGATCCCAGCGTGGCAGGTGTGGCAGATGCTGTGAGTGGTGGGGACTCAGCTCCTGGTTCATAGATGGTGCCTTCTCACTGTCCTCACATGGTGGGAGGGTTGAGAGGGCTCTCTGGGGTCCCTTTAATGAGGTCACTGAGGCTTATAGACTCAGATATTTATTGCTCACTGTCCTGGAGGCTGTAAGTTCACAGCTCACAGCAACCTCCAACTTGTGGGCTTAAGTGATTCTCTTGCCTCAGCCTCCCAAGTAGCTGGGACTACAGGTGCCTGCCACAATACCTGGCTATTTGTTGGTTGTAGTTGTCATTGTTGTTTGGCAGGCCCGGTCTGGATTAGAACCCACCAGCTCTGGTGTATGTGACTGGCGCCTTAGCTGCCTGAGCTACAGGTGCCGAGCCACGGTTTGGTTTTTTGCTGCCTATCAGCCAAGGGAGGGAGGGGCTCCCCAGCCTATGGCCACCTCTGTTGCCACGACAACAAGGATGAGTAGAATTGTTTACAACCTTGGAATTTCCCTGATTTCCCTTTCTTACAATCAGTGGAGGAAAATGCTTTTTGTTTTCTGGGTTTTTTTAAATGGACTTCTGTGATTAGACTTGGCCAGTCTGGATACTCTTCCTTTTGTGAGCTCAAAAAAAATCAATAGATTAGTAACCTTAGTGATGATATCTCACCACCTGTTTTTTTCCTATAACATAACATGATTCTTTGGAACAAAGCTCACGGTGGCCTCTTACAATTCCACCTCCCACACCTACCAGAGAGAAGCTTAGTGGGGGCAGGTGAGAACTCCCTGAAAGAAGAATAGCGCCTATGCGGATTGCCCCATGTCACCCTACCAGGTAGGCATTTTACCATCTCGTATCACGATATGGAGAAGTGTAGGGATGTAGGGTAATATTTTTAAGAGAGAGGAAACAGACCACATTCACTTAACGTACTATTGTAGTATATTATTTCCACTGCTGTATTTTATTATTAGTTATTGTTAATCTCGTACTGTGCCTCACGAAGTAAACATTACCATAGGTATATAGGTATAGGGAAAAATAACATGTGCTCTCTAGGGTTCAACATTGTTAATGGATGCCCGTACCCTCTGCGGGTGTTGGAATGTATCCCCCAAGGATGAGGTGGGGACTGCACCAACATACTCCACAAATATGGTATTTAGCCTTCCTGTTCTTGCCTTGAACATGACGAATTAACATTCTTTATATTCCAATCGCCACCATATATATTTATCTAACAAATTTTCAGTTCCCACAGTGGTTGTAATGCCTAGGTCTGGGTTCTTTTCCTTGGTGAACAGCGTCCCTTACAAATACAAAGGAGGGGAGACGAGGGTAGTGGGGAAGTTGGATGGAGGGACGGTTAATGGTACAACCTCACCTATGGTGCATTTTGCAAGGGCACATGTCAAATCTATTAAGAGTAGAGTGTAAACGTCTTAACACAATAATTAAGGAAGTGAGGTGAAGGCTGTGTTAACCAGTTTGATGTGAGCATTCCAAACTGTATATAAAATTAGCACATTGTACCCAATAAATGCATTAGTGCAACCGGTCTGTGAAACTAATGTATGATGCCCTATGATCATACCATTGTACATAGCTATGATTTAATAAAAAAAAAAATGCATTAGTGCACACAGTTATGATTTAATAAAGACATTAAGGAGGAAAAAAAAAAAAAGAAATAAAAGATTTGTAATTTCTATGTCCTCCAGAAACCTACCATGTCCTGCTTACAGAGAAAATAGCACCAAAAGTTCATTCACTAGCTTTCCCATGCTTTCCGTGGGAAAAAAAAAAAAAAAAAAATGGCTTTATTATAAAAAAGGAACAAACTGTATGCTTATCAAAATGTTGGGAAGGAACGCAGCGTGAGATGGTTTGCATTTAAGAATGTCTTTCCTTCAGATAGCCATGCATTGGGAGAAACTTCATCACTGGTTATTATTTCCAAATAACTAAGAGTAAATTTCAAAGCGTAAATATATACATTTCTGAGGTACAATGTGATGATTCGATATACAATGTGGAATGCTTATATCTAATAGCTTAACACAACCATCACCTCACTTCCTTATTGTTTGTGGTAAGACATTTAAATTTTACTCTTAATTATTTTGAAATGGACCCTTGCATTATGCATATTAGGTGAGATCCCAGCAAATGCCCTCCCTCCCCCCACCAATTATGCTCTGTCTTTCCCTGGTGCTATTTTCTCTGGATCCTTTTTCCCCCTTTCTTGAGATACTTTTTTTTTGCAGTTTTTGGCCGGGGCTGGGTTTGAACCTGCCACCTCCGGCATATGGGGCCGGCGCCCTACTCCTTTGAGCCACAGATAATACAGGCGTGGCTCGGCAGGTGAGTTGCAGAAATGTACAATATACTATTTCTAGATTTTACAAATGCACAACTCCATGAAAGGAAGAATTTACCAACATCAAAACACAACTGAAATTGAAATCAATGTCAAATTCATTAGGAAAAAAAAAAAAAAAAGATAAATCTTTACACAATGTGCTATTTGGCACACGACCTGGGAACACAGGTCAAGGTTATCAGAGTTCAGCGAAGCAACAAACCCACAAGAAAACAGAGCTTGGCTCGAAGGATGATTAAAAGGGTGGTTTTTTAAAAATCTGGAACGTTGAGAGCCTTTGCTTTCAAGTTCAGCTCAAGATAGAGACAGCAGACTTTTTGCAAAGAAAGAAAAACTTATTTGTGGTGCTTGAGGTCCCATTCAAGTGTTCCGTTTAAATAATCAAACTTCAAAGTTTCCTAATGCCAAGTTAAAAAAAAAATGGTGCTGAGCTGAAAAGCTGTGCAAACCTGAGTCTGCAATTAGAAGTGAGTGTCTGGCCAGGGTATACTGTCAAGGTCACAAGTATTATCTAATGGTACAAGAAGCAACTAAGTGACTGGGGTTCTTTCATAAGGGCATAAATTTTATTCCTGGAGGCTTCACCCATGAATGACCACGAACATGACCCAATCACTGTCCAAATGCCCCACCTCTTCACGTTAGATATTAGAATTTCCTTAAGTGTATTCTGCAAGTGACATTCACATAATAGCACCCTGATTCAAAGTCCAATTCCACAAAAACCTCCTTTAAAAGAATGTCAGAGAACCGTACACAGTAAATTTTCCCACATGCATCATTCTATAGATTCTTACGCCTTCTATTAAATCACTTACTGGCATTTTCTTGTAGCAGAATTAACTGTGCTTTGTTCTGATTTTTTAAATAGATTACAAACATCAGATGAGACGCCTTATTTGACACAGTAGAAATGAGATTGCTTTATTTTTTCCACATGTTTTAATGTTTTCTTAAATCATAACTGTGTACCTTAATGCGTTTATGGGGCTTAGTGAGTGTACTGATTTAATATACAATGTGAAATGCTTACATTGAACTAAGTAACACATCCATCACAATTACACTCTTTTCTTAATAGTTTTGAAATGCACCATTGCATCATGCACATTAGGTGAGGCCCCCCAAATACCCTCCCTCCTCCCATATCCCTCCCATCCTCTCCTCTTCTCTTCTACTTTCTGGACTACAGTTATGTTTTACCATTCCTATGAATGTACAGGTGATTATATATTGATTTCATAATGAGATTGTTTTACATGTCACTTTCTCAAAAGTGATATTTCAGAATCCTTATCATTTATTGTATGACAGGGCATACATAGAGATAAACAGAATTGATTGTGGAAAAGTATAAAATAATGCTACTAAATAAATTTTAAAAACCTTGTACCCCATCTCAACTTTGCAGTAATCTGGACCCAGAAGAATCATAGCACAAAGAAGAGTTCACCCAGAAACCTATACAATATACAGACTGTGTAGGGGAGAGATTTAATTTTGAACAGACACAAAATTTCTGAAAAATATCTGGACCCATTATCTTTTACTTTTATTTATAAATATTAGTGGTCTATTTTTTGAGACTTAAAAAAGTAAGAAGAAGTTATAATAACTGATGACTCCATACTGAATCTCAGAGTCAAAGCATTCTATACTGGACATACTCTCATTTGACAATGTGAATGTTACTTTCTTTGCATTATTATTATTGCTTAATATTTTGATGCAGCAATTGTCTGATTTCTTTCCTGAATGTGTTTATCTTCGCTCGTTCTTTACGAGGTTTTTGTTTCTAGCCCTTATCTTTAACATTGTTATTGTTATTAAATTTGAAGCCTTTTTAATTTTGTGAAGGCAAAAAATGCAAACCTAATAAACACATGTATATGTAAAAGAAAATAAAAATAAAAATATCTGGACCCAAATAGCCAATATCTCAAATATGGGTACTCCAGAAGGGATATTTCTGTCTCTTACCACTCCGATTTTTATGTTGACTCATTCATAAGGTGACTCAGAGGAACATCTGTAAGTTGACCACTTAAGGGACTATCAGAAAGGGCTGGTCTCCATAAGGAACTAGGCTTACTGTACTGATACGCATGTGTGGTTCATGTCCAATCTATGGAAATTAGGTTAACATTAAGAAGGTGGTCAGTGTAGGGAAGGGGTCAGCTATTGAGGTTATGCTGTGTTTGAAGGTGAGGACTTTGGAAAATAAGGACTGAGGGGAGGTCTTTGTAATGGGATTGGACCCGTAAGAGAAGTAGAACACACATGGCTTTCTCTCTTAGCTGTGTTTCCTGCAAGCCCAGAAAAGCACTGTCAGGACCCACCAGGTGTGCTGGCATCTTGATCTTGGACTTCCCAGCCTCTAGAACTGTGAGAGACAAATGCATTCTGGGAGGCCGAGGCCGGTGGATTGCCTGAATTCACAAGTTCGAGACCAGCCTGAGCAAGAGTGAGACTCCATCTCTAAAAAATAGCTGGGTGTTGTGGTGGGTGCCTGTAGTCCCAGCTACTTGGTAGACTGAGGCAAGAGGATCGCTTGAGCCCGAGAGTTTGAGGTTGCTGTGAGCTGTGACTCTACGGCACTCTACCAAGGTTGATAAAGTAACACTCTGTCTCAATAATAATGATAATAATAATATGATTATTATGATTATTAACAAATATAGTATAAAATAACAAAATGATTAACAAATATAGTATAAAATTACCTTCAGCGTATGTGCATAAAGTGTCAAGGAAACATACATAAATTTGTATTTAGATTTTGGTCCCATCCCCTAAACATCTCAATATCTTCCTGTGATTATGAGATCAGACAGTTAAGTTTGCAAACTCATCCTAGGAAAAAGTACGAACTATCTCGTTGCTGAACGTCACTACAGTCACCTTCAACATGCTCCCCTCAGGAAGCTGTGCACTGATGCCAGCGCCCAGGCCACCCTTCAAAGCAATTTTTCTTGAATAAGTTCAAGAACTTCATTGTCAGAGCTTTTACATGGATGGAGCTGGAACATATTCTCCTTAGTAAAGTATCCCAGGAATGGAAGAAAAAGTATCCAATGTACTCAGCCCTACTATGAAGCTAAACTATAGCTTTCACATGAAGGCTATAACCCAACTATACCACAAGACTATGGGGAAAGG
>CAUYPK010082318.1:0-28523 GCA_963574355.1 Loris lydekkerianus
CTTATCCATTAGTTGCTAGACCTGCATTATGTTACCTTATTGTTATCTAACTGCCCTTTATGTTACCTATTAGCTAAACCACTAAATTGCAAGGTTCGCTTCTGTAAAAGAGGTCATTGTGACCCTGCGCTCGCTTTTTGCTTTTTTGCCAACTTTCTTTTTGCTTCTAATTGCTAACTTTCAGACCACCTGTTTGGCCCGTTGCCGACTTTCAGACTAGAAAAACCCCAACTTCGGACCCCTCAATGCTCTCTCACTTACTCTGCTTTAGCTTTGCTGAGACAGCCCCACAGTTAATAAAAGACTCCTTTTTGAAATTCTAATCTGAGTCAGTGGTCCTTATCTTGCCCCATAAGAATACGATTTGGAATGCTTACCTCAAACTGGTTAACACTGCCTTCACCTCACTTAATTATTGTGTTAAGACATTTATACTCTACTCTTAATAGATTTGACATGTCCCCTTGCAATATGCACAATAGGCGAGGTCCAACGGATTACCCTTCCTCTACCCAACCTCCCCCTCCCCTCCTCTCCCCCTCCTCTTCTCTCCTTCATCCTGGGCTATGGTTGTGTTTTATCTTTCATATGAAAGTGTGAGTGATTACATATTGGTTTCATAATAGTTTTGAGTACATTGGATACTTTTTCTTCCATTCTTGAGATACTTTACTAAGAAGAATGTGTTTCAGCTCCATCCATGTAAACATAAAAGAGGTAAGGTCTCCACCCTTTTTAAGGCTGCATAATATTCCATAGTATACATATACCACAATTTATTAATCCATTGTGGGTCAATGGGCACTTGGGCTTCTTCCATGACTTGGCAATTATGAATTGGGCTGCCATAAACATTCTGGTGCAAATATTTTTGTTGTAAAGTGATTTTTGGTCTTCTGGATATATAACTAGTAGAGGAATTGCAGGATCAAATGGCAGGTCTACTTTTAGTTCCCTAAGTATTCTCCAAACTGCCCTGTTTCTTTATTCACCCTAACTTTACTTCCCCAAAGCAGCCAGCTTATCAGTTTCTTTTTTATTCTTTGAGAACTATCTTTTTTTTTTTTTTTTTTTGAGACAGAGTCTCAAGCTGTCGACCTGGTAGAGTGCCATGGCATCACAGCTCACAGTAACCTCAAACTCTTGGACTTAAGCAATTCTTTTGCCTCAGCCTCCCAAGTAACTAGGACTACAGGTGCCCACCACAATGCTCAGCTATTTTGTGGTTGTAGTTGTCGTTTTTTGGCAGGCCTGGGCTGGGTTCAAACCCGCCAGCTCTGGTGTATGTGGCTGGCGCCCTAGCCACTGAGCTACAGGTGCCGAGCCGAGAACTATCTTGAATTTTATAAATGAAGTGAAATTTACAAATTCACTTATCAAATTTCCCCTCTCACCTTTATATATAGAAGGTAGCAATACGTTTACGTGGTTTTGTGTCTTTCACTTTATCACTTAAAATATACTTGGACAGAGTTCCATATCAGCACATTAAAAAGCTTTCTCATTATTAGTGCATAGAATTCCCTTGTGTGGAAACATCATGTTTGACTTTAGTAGTTTTCTACTGCCTTTAGATTATTTGTAATATATTTATTACTACAGGAGTAGTAATAAATTAATTTATTAATTAAATTAATACAGCATAAGGAACTTTAGTCATACAGGATTTCATACATGTGCAAGTATATTTTTAAGATAAGTTGCTAGGTTAAAGTCTGTGTGCATTAAATTGTATTAGGTAGGGTGGCGCCCCTCGCTCAGTGGGTAGAGGGTCGGCCACATACACCAAGGCTGGCGAGTTTGAGCCCAGCCTGGGCCAGGTAAAACAAGAACAACTTCAACAAAAAAATAGCCGGGCATTGTGGTGAGTGCCTATAGTCCCAGCTACTTGGGAGGCTGAGGCAAGAGAATCACTTAAGCCTAGGAGTCTGAGGTTGCTGTGATGTGACGGCACTCTACCCAGGGCGACAGCTTGAGACTCTGTCTCAAAAAACAAAAATAAACAAATAAATTGTATTAGGATTTCCAAATTACCTTCCAAAAATGCTGTTGCAATTAGTATCTCAATATCATATGATTTGCAGTTATCTTTTTATGTCTGAGGTTGAAACTCTTTTCAGATATATAAATAAATAAAAGGTAGATGTGTTCCCTTCTCTATGAAGTATATGAGTATATTCTTTGTAATTTTTCCCCATTTCTGGTCTTTTTCTTACTGTCTTACTATGCTATTAGAAGTAATTTCCCAGGACTAAAATCAGTCTGTACAGTGTTTCTGGAGTTCCCACATGGCCCTGACTTCTGAACAAGGCATGAAACACACTGATTCACAGTATAGCTTTGCAATCCTGGGTCTGAAAATTTCGGGGCCCCGATTATACTAGCTTGTCAGCCTTGTTTATTGATGACAATATGATTGATGCTTTGCCTTGGTTATGAAACCCTGAGAAAAGGCTTCTGCTGAGCTTGGTTTCCTATCAGAAATATGCCTATGTGATCAGCAAAATGTAAAAATTCTTAACTGAGAATCTATTTCAGGATCTTTGATACTAAGATAGCCTCTGCACATGTCAGTGGTTCCTAATCTAAGAGAAAATCTGTGCCCCGATAGGACATTTACAGAGCAAGGGAAACGTGCTTCCAGCTGAGCTGTCCTTGTCACTCCTTGTGAGACAGACTTTGCTGGCACATATCTCTACTTCAGTGCTACTGTTAAAATTTATCTTTGTCTTATAATAAACTGTAGATTTGTAAGCAATGTCACTTTGGGTCCCATTAGTCTTTTCCAGCAACTATCTGATATTGTTAGTGTACTTACATATTGGTGATGTTAGATTTGTATTGATATAGGCATACATTTTTGCAGGTTTTCTTTTTCTTTCTTTCTTTCTTATTTTTGGCTTTGCTTGAGGTTGTCTATCTCATATAGATCCAATATTTATTATTATTATTATTATTTTGCAGTTTTTGGCCAGGGCTGGATATGAACCCACCACCTCCAGTATATGGGGCCAGCGCCCTACTGTTTTGAGTCACAGGGCACTGCCCTAGATCCAATATTTTTAAAGTCATCTTTAGTAAAATAATTTTATATGTGAGATTTATACATTATAAGTATATATTTACGTTTGCCCTTTGATGTAGCTGAATTTCTTGTGTTGTACATGTAGATTGGAAGACATGACTTCAACATTTCTTTTCCCCAAATGGCTAAACATTTGTCTCATACTATTTATTTAATAACACTCCCCATACTTTTTTAGTTACCATCTGTAACTTACTCTGAATTCCTAATAAACTACACAGGTATATTTCTGTTTTAATTATATTCACTCTGTCTACCTGTTCATCATCAGTACCACATGACCTTAATTATGCTTGCTTTGTAATTTTTTTATATCATATTTTAAACTGCTTTTTGTTTTCTTACTATTCTGGCTAGCTCCTTAAGCCAGTTCTTTTTAAAAATTATATTATGATTTACCTACCAATTCCTATTTTATTAAATATTTTTCTTAACATGGGTACTTATTTTCTTTATCCTATTTGATTCTTATAGAATTTCTTGAACTTGTAGCTTCCTGTTTTAGTAAACTTTGTAAAAGTTTTTATCCAAAAAGTCTTGTAATATTACTTTTGTCCAGCTCTCTCTTCTGCTTTGGGGTTAATTATTACACATATGCTGTGTCTCTTCCCCTCTTTTCTATACTTCACTATCTTTTCACAATTCCTTTTTTTCATTTTGTATATTCTGCTTTATCCTCTAGTTCAGTGGTTCTCAACCTTCCTAATGCCACGATCCTTTAATACAGTTCCTATGGGTTGTGACCCACAGGTTGAGAACCGCTGCTCTACTTCATTCATTTATTCTTCAGGTGAGTAGATTTGTTATATTCTTTTTTAGTGGGAGTGTAGAGCAGGTCTTAGCTGTTGAAATTTGTTGAAGCTTTACTGAGGTATACAAGTGCACATATTTAAAGGGTACAATTTGATACATTTTCATGCATATGTTTATGTTGTAAACCATCTCCACAAGTTTTTTGTCCTCATTTATTCAATTTTTAATTTTTATATATACATGCTAGTTGTACATATTGGTTGGGATACGTGTGATCTTTTAATACAAGCATGCTATCTGTAAAGATCCCTTCAGGGTCATTGTGATATCCGTCATCTTAAACATTTATCATTTCTTTGTGTTGAGAACATTCTCAATCTGCTCCTTAGTTATTTAGAAATATACAATAAATGATTGTTAACAATAGTCATCCTATTGTGTTACCAAACATTAAATAGATCAGGGGTGTCCAACCCATGGCCCACAGGCCACACGTGGCTGGAGCTGGCTATGAATGTGGCCCAACACAAATTGTAAATTTACTGAAAACATTTGGTGAAAATCCCCAAGTATTTGGTGATTTTTTGGTGGAACTTGATTATGGTCCTTGAGGTGTGAACTTTGCAGATGACAGCATTGTGTTACAATGTAACTTCAGTCACTTTCACCACTTGTATGCCTGAGTGGCTTTAGTGTTTTATCTTCCAAGCCCAGACAGTAGAATTGATGCTGTCAGGTGTTACATGTGCTTGTGGTGACTTAGCAAGGTAACAATTATCAATTGTTATCAATATTATCAATATCAATTATCAATAATATGTCAACCTACCATTGCAACATTAGGCACTGAATGTTATTTAGAAGTCAGGTAGGCATTCTTACTTGATTATTAAGGGCACTTCCACACCTTGGCGGTGCCTCACACATCATCGACTGTGCTTTACAATTGGCCCTCTGCCTTTCCCTTCTTTGGCAGCCGAGATGTGGAAGGTTCCAAACTTACTTTCTATTTTTCTGTCAGTTAATTTCTATAATAAAAGCAAATATAGTCCCTTATCTATTTTTTTAAATCTCATCATGGCTTCGACAATATCTAAAAAGAAAATAGAACTCCAAAAAGGAAAAATTACCAATGAAAGAATTTTGTTAAGAGTAGACAGATGACTCCTTTTTTGGTTGAGGCAAATAATAAAGCACTCCAAATAATTTGTAGGGAAATTGTGCAAATTTTCAAAGATTATGATTTGAAAAGGCATTATATGCAAAAACATACTGCCAAATTCAACGCATATAAAGAATTATTACAAGGACAAAATAGTGGAACTGAAAAAAGTCTGCCTTCTCTATAAAAAAAATTTTTTTTAAGTTACAACTCAGGCAAATTCCATTGCAAAAGCTAGTTATGTGGTAGCATATTTAACAGCTAAAAAAAAAAAAATCTAAACTATTTATTAACTGTGAGTTTATTAAGCAAGTATGAAAAGTACAGCAGATACAATTTGTCCTAAAAAGCGGGAGATTTTTCTAAAATTAGTTTGTCTCACCAGATGACAGCTAGGTGAATTGAAGAAATCAGAAAATCTACTGAAAGAAGTTTGGAGAGTAAAGCTGCTAATTTTAAATTTTATGCTTTGGCAATGGATGACAGTTCTGATGCTACGAATCAGCTCAATTTGCCATTTTCATTAGAAGTATTGATGACAAATATAAAGTCACTATAGATATGGCTTCTTTAGTTCCATTAAAAGACAAAACTAAATCAAGAAATTTATACAAAGCAGTAAAAAATATGTTCAGGTGATTTTCTTTGTCCATTGTCAACATATCTGGCATAGTTACTAATGGTGCCCTGGAAATGGTGGGTAAAAGAGAGGGACTTGTAAAACTAATAGTAGATGATGTAATTCCTGCCTAAAATTCATGTTTAACCAAGTATCATTGCATAGTACATCAGGAAAATGTGTGCACAAAAGCTCTAAAAACGGACAATGTCATGCAAATTTTCATCAAGACCGTGAATTTCCCAAGGGTCAAGGGATTGAATCATTGCCAATTCCAGAAATTCCTTAAAGGTATTGATGCTATGGGGCAACATTTTTTACTTTTCAGAAGTAAGACGGCTTATGTTGGGGCAAATGTTGAAGAGATTGTCTGACTTGCAACATGTTTTCAAGTCGTTTATTGTATCGAAAACCAAATTTGTGCCAGAATATAACAATAAAAAGTGGTTTACAGATTTTGCATTTTTGGTGGATTTAACTGCTCATTTAAATGAGTTAAGCAGGTGTCTTCAAGGCAAAAACCAACTTGTTAATATAATGTTTCAAACTATAACAGCGTTCCAAATGAAACTGGAATTATGGCACTCTCAAATTAAGGCAAACAATTTTATGCATTTTGACACATTAGCTAAGCACAGTCCTATGAACAGCAAAAAAAAAAAAAAAAAAGCAGTTCTGCTTTTTAGTTTGATATAAGAATTTGAAAACTGATTTCAAGATTTCTGGGAAAATTATCAATATTTGTGACTCCATTTCCAGTTGACATAAATATGTTATCTGCCAGTTTTCATTATTAAATCATAACTGTGTACATTAATGCAATCATGGGGTACAATGTGCTGGTTTTATATACAATTTGTAATATTTTCATTAACTGGTTAACATAGCCTTCATGGCATTTTCTTAATTATTGTGTTGAGACATTTATATTCTACATTTAGTAAATTTCACATGTACCCTTGTAAGATGCTGAATTCTTTTATAAGCATATTTTTCCAAGTAATTCCTAAGGTTCTTTCTGTATTTTTGACTGGTTATGAGAGCCCTGACTCAGGTCTATGATTCTAATCAACTCTAATCAGATTCTGAGCTCATATACTGGATATCCTACAGGTGCTTATTTACTTGCATGTCAAATTAACATGGTATTTTTTTTTTTTTTAACCAGAGTTCTATTTATTTGGAGACTAACAGATTGCTTTAAAAATACCAAATGAGCAGTGTGATATATGGATTATGTATGTCCACTGGACTTTTAGAGGTTCTGTCTTTCCAGAGACCAATATCCCTTGCGCCACAATCACGCCTTATTCATGTTATTGCTTTTGGCAGCACTTGCATTTGTAAGCAGTTACATGTTTATATGCTTATTCGTCTGTAGATAGTTCAAAAAACCCAGACTGAAGTTGCCTGAATTATTTTCCCTCTTCTTAGCAAAAGATTCGACCAAACCAAAGTGGAGAGAGGACAATGATGTTCTTTATTTTATCCTATTAATAATATGGTATGTTTAGACATTGACAAATAATAATCTTCCTTTTAGAAATTAGAAGTATAATTCTAAAATTTTAAATTTTCATATATTTTTTCTAGATTAGCTATATTTTATAAACTGTTGATGCTTTGTTACCATCTGAATAGCTTGTACTGTATGAAACTGTAATAAAACTGGGAAAAGGGAAATGAGACCTCTCTTTAGAGTTTTACCATAAACAGGAAGCAAAATATTGCACCTTTATTGAGGCTGAGGTTGGAATCAATTTTCAGCAAGTAAAGAATAAAGAATAACGAGTATAATTACCAGGGAAAAGTAACAAAACACTTCTAAAGTTCCTAATATAAAAAATATTGATTATGAGATATTATACATTATGCCTAAATTATAAATTAGGAAAATGAAAATAAACAGTAAAAACAAATTAAAGACCTGATTTCTTAAAAAAAATTATACTGATTTTAAAATAAAAATTAATTAGCATAAATAAAATGATAAGCAGCAGAATGTAAAAAATAATAAGATATCTAGAAATTAGGTCTACTTTGAAACCTTCCCCTCAAGTTAGGTTTAGTATTTGGTTTATGTCTACTGAAACTTTTTTCTACATATATTTTACATATAATTTTTAGGAAGAAACAGTATTTTTTTCTATAGATGACTTTTAAAAATCTGCTCGTATCACAGGAAAATGTTGTATAACCCTATCTCTTTGTCAATAATAATGTTTTAAAAAGATTTCTTTAAATTATTACATTGAAATTTTTTATATAAACATAACATGATTAAATTTATCAATCTATTGTCAGATATGTAAAAACTCCCTTTTAATAATATATATGAACAATTTGTAATTAGTACATTCATTACTTTCATGTAATGATAATTTTGAATAAAAGAACAAATTTTCAGAAACATATCCCTGTTTCTAAGGTACAAACATATATAACTTAAACATGGGTTTTGACATTTCTCTTAAGAGTGCAAAGTTTCATGAAAAGAATCAGATGTGACATTATTAAAAATGGACTATAATTAAAGCAAAATATTTATTAAAAATTAAGCATGATTTTTAAAACTCAAAACCTACTTCCTATGACATAACAATCTATAACTAATAGGGAGAAGTAACTAGTTATTTGACAGAATGTTTGAAGTGAGGGAATTGCTTTTTGCCTAACACATCTGTTTTATTATGTAATTTGTCTTATCTTAAAAAATTCTTAAGTATTAAGAAAACATAGCCAAATGATCATGTTGATAACAGCAACAATAAAAAATTAAAAGTCGCTGCACTTGAAAAAAGCTAAGTGAAAATATATTTTACTTTTATATAGTGATATTTAAGTTTTATGATTATGTATTTGTATCTATTAATGATAAAATAAAAGAAAAAAACTTTTATCTATAAGAATTTTCCAGTAACTCCTGAAAGTCTTTAAGTACATTATTTTCTATATACCCTCCATTTATCCTCACCAAAGTACCACTTTCTTCCTACAATCTCTGGGGAGTTAAAAAAATTTTTCTTTTGAATATATACTACATTTGTGGGATTAAAATATTTTAAAAATACAGGGTGGCGCCTGTGGCTCAAAGGAGTAGGGCACCAGCCCCATATACTGGAGGTGGCAGGTTCAAACTTCTTTCTTTTCTTTCCTTTTTTTACTTTGTTTTTATTTATTTATTTATTTTGTGTCATGGTATGCTCTTGTATGGATGTGCCATTGTTTATTTAAATGGTCTCTTGTGGATAGTGGACAGTTGAATTTTTCCCAGCCTTTCTTTTTTTTTCCATATTGCTACATGTGTAGGTTTATCTACAGGAGAAATTTCCAACAATGGTATTACTGGGTCAAAATTAATATAGCTTAAGGTAACTTAGAGCTTCTGAGGAATATGATTATTATGATATATAAACATATTTCATGTATTAGATAAGAAGATAAAATTATGTATGCACTGCCATAGCAAGCTTTGTGAGAGCATGAAAATGTATAGTGTACTTTTATAAACTTCCTTAGTATATGGTGTATGATTTTAGGCTATATAATTTATGTTTATATAAATGAAATGATGTATCCCAGTCACTGGACAATAGTGCTATAAGATGTAACATTACAATTCTGTTTTTACTTGAAAACGCTTTTTGTACTTCAAGTTTCTTTCATCTTTTTATCCCAAATAGTTAATATTTGTAAAGCAACATTGAAATTCATTATATAAAATTGATGGTTAGACCATATCTTTGATATTTGGAATGAAAGTTAAATATGTATTCTTATATTGCAGTGTTATAATAGAGCTTGACAATGTCATTAAAAGTCCTTTGTTTTTACAGAAGAATCTGGCTTATTAGGGATTGATTGACTTATCTGTTTGGTCTCTTTCAATTAATTTGTTTACAGTATCGGGTTGATAAATAGATATTGAATTTGTGAACTTCTTTAAAAATGAATTAGCATTTGCTTCAAATAGATTTTTTGTAAAAGAAGGTTCACAGGAAGAGTAGAGAGAGATAAGGAAAGTGAAAGTTCTGACGTTTTTGCTGGGCTTGGTAACAATTACTGGGGTTTAACTCTTAATAATTTGTACAACATTCCTCTAAACACCAGCAGGGAATTGAAGCACATACAATTGTATGTGTTAGATTAAACATTTTGTAATTTGTGAGAGCATATGTGAACTTTATCCCTTCCTTGTTCTCAGAAATCATAATTCTTCCTTTCTAACTGATGCCTTCTAGATGGAGAAATAATTTGCAAAGACAAAGAAGAAAGAAAAATTATCCAAACAATAACATTTATCTCTGTCTTTTTATGTATATTTCCTTATGGCTAGTCTGAGTGATATTAGAGGTTCTTAGTTCTTTTTCTGGAATCTGGTGCTCTGTACTTATTATAATTATAAAAATTTCTTTTGCCAGACATGAAAACATGTCTCCAATTTGAACTAAAAGAAATAAAGCCATGTGGCTAAATATGGTCTGTATGAAGAACCCCTTAGGTTTGCATTAAACATTTAAAATCGCAGCTCGCCTAATAAAAAGTGAAACATTAAAATAATCTGAAAAAAATCAAGTTTAGAATAAATGTATATTAGAACCAGAAGAGCATATTCTGAAATCTTTCAAATTGCATGCTTTGGCATGCCAACATGACTCACAAATTGAATCAGAATATAAGTAATTATTTGCATTGTTTTTTTGCTACTGATCAATGGCATAAATTTGAATTAAATAACAACAACATTGTTATTAATCATTGTTGCTGTTGATCATTGAACATTATCACTGGCAGCCAAGTGCTAAGAGTTATACCAAATAAATGTTCTGTAATTTAAAGTTGGAAGGTATTATTTTATATCATTCGTATGCATTCAGATATTTCTTAATTGATTCTTTATCCATTTATAAATTATGAGATTTTATGTATAATTATATACATATATAATTAAGTATAAAGCAATATGTAATATATAATTCATATATGAGGATTATTTTGATGATATCATTTTGTACTTACACATGATGCCCAAGAAAATGGAAGTTGTTAAAAATCCCATGCAGAAAATACATGAAACCCCCATCGCAAGACACCACGTTCCTAAACATGGGAATAGGACAAGGAAATTGAGTTAGAGAGAGTAGATGGAAGGATTGGGGCAGGATGGGATGAGACTGGGTGAAAGAAGGAATTACGTTGGGCATTTCTACTTGAGAATTGTTTGAGGCCTGGAATTTGTAACTGCATGTAATAGGAAGAAGAGACGCTTTGGTCATATACTTTGAAATGCAGATTGTAATTTGAAATACATGTGATTAAGAAAGTGATACATTGAACAGATTTAACGATATACCTCTCTAAGCCTTAACTATGATGTCGTGGACTTCCTAGTCAATAATCTCTTAGGGATTTTCCCAAACCAGTTAGCAAATTTTTAATTTTGGGGGGCAAGAGTGCCATCTCACATCTCCCCAGCTCTTTTCAGTATCACTTGAGTATGATTGATTCAAAGGTGTTTCCTTTTAACTTTATAATTTTGGATGAGGAAAAATTTTTATCCACCTAATTTTCCAACTCTTTGGGGTGAAAATAATGAAGAGTGTGTGATTTTTTGTAACATTAATGAGAGAAAAAGAAATGAAATTCATCTTTGGATATTATGGTAGGCAGAATAATTCTGCCCAACATGTCCATGTCCTAATCTCTGAAACCTCTGAGTGTTACCTTATGTGGCAATGGACTCTGAGTGTATCATTAAGTTAAGGATCTGTGGATGGGAAGATTAGCCTGATGTGATCGTGGAGGCAGAGATTCATTTGATGATGTCAATCTGGTGGCTTTGAAGATGGAAGAAGGAAGGGGTCATGAGCCAAGGACAGCCACAGATGCAGCTGTGATGGAAAGAATTCTCCCTAGAGCATTGCCAACACCTTGGTTTTGGCTCCGTGAAGTCCATTTTAACATTTTCCCTTTAGCACTGTAAGTTAACATTTTGGGGTTATATTAACCCCCTAAGTGTGGTGACTGGCCACACTAGCAAAAAGAAACCAATACAAGCAATAAGTAGTAAGGACAGAACTGATCACTGGAGCACACAGCTCTAGGCCAGGGAGATCCTGTCTGTTTTTCAACTGTTTTTTCTCTTTATTCTTAGTATTTGTCAGATGATTTTGCTGAATGTTTTATGCAGTAACTAAAATAATTAAAATCATAGATTTTTTTTTTCCATTTTTCAAATCTAGGAATTCTTTGAGAGAGAGCATAACAATTATTTTTCAAGTCCATTACTCTTTACCTTTCTCACCTTTACTCACTTCTCCACTAGATTTCATTAAACAGTCTCTGTACATCATAATACTCTTTTTTTTTTTTTTCTTTTGAGACAGAGTCTCACTATGTCACCTTTGGTAGAGTGCCATGGTATCACAACAATCTCCAACTCTTGGGCTTAAGAGATTCTCTTGCCTCAGCCTTGCAAGTAGCTGGGACTACAGGCACCCGACACAATGCCCGGCTATTTTTCTGTCATTGTCATTGTTGTTTAGCTGGCCCGGGCTGGGTTCGAACTCGCCAGCCTCCGTATATGTGGCCGGGCCCTACCCACTGAGCTACGGGCATCACTGATACTCTTAAGTAGATTTTATAAGTAGAAGAAGCATCTTAGGCTCATGACAGAAAACAAATCATAAACTCTAAAGTCTTATACAAGATAATTAGAACTGTTTACCTGAACATTTGGCAGAAGACAGACATGTCTGGTTAGGGTTTGGTGGTGGATCATCCCACTGCAGAGAGTTGTATATGTTTTCCTCGTGCATGTCTGAGATGCTGGACAGGTAAAGCAGTCCCCACAGGAGGCTGACACAACCAACTCCTCTGTGGTTAGGAGCAGGTTGTAGGAAGAAATGAAATTGGCTACGTTTTTAAAACAATAGTGGAAATATGTTTGGGTTTAAGGGTAGAGTAGCATCTTCATTCAGAAAGTGGAAGTTTATGAAGTTTAAGCCAAAGCCTAACTTGGTAAAGGAGGAAATGATAAATAAATTGAGTCAGAATGGCCAGCAAAGGAACATTTTTGCTCTGGTTTCCAAAATGAAGCAAATGTTGAAAATGATAGCATTGGATTACAGTTAGGAAGAAAAAGATAAAAGTCAAAAAAAAAAGCACATGTCTTTGATATTGGACATGAAGTATAGAAATGACTGGGATAATACAGATATGAAAATAGTTTACATTTGGCAAATAGGATGTAAAAAGTGGTAGATGACTATGTAGCCTGAAACAAAGCTAGGGAGAGCTTTCATCCCTGAAATAAATTTCTGTGCTATGTATTAGTTAGTGTAATGCTAGTTGCTGTGATAAGTAAACCTCCAAATGTTACTTGTTTATCATACTAAAAAAGTTTATATCTCACATAACACTTTAGTTTCAGTAATCCTGGTTAGTGAATAAATCTCTTTTCTCCAAATGGGATCCGGGATTCTTCTCTCCCTTAGATATTGGAGCCTCAGACTTTTATCTACTGGAAAAGACAAAAAGACAGTGACACAGCCATACCTGTTTTTGTTTGGTTGTTTGTTTTTTTATTGTTGTTGGGGATTCATTGAGGGTACAAGAAACCAGGTTATACTGATTGCATTTGTTAGATAAAGTCCCTCTTACAATCGTGTCTTGCCCCCAAAAGGTGTGGCACACACCAAGGCCCCACCCCCCTTCCTTCCCTCTCTCTGCTCTTCCTTTTCCCACCCCTCCCTCCTTCTTTCTCTCTCTGTTCTCCCCTTCCTCAACCCCCATTGTGACCTTAATTGTCATTAATTGTCCTCGTATCAAAATTGAGTACATAGGATTCATGCTTCTCCATTCTTGTGATGCTTTACTAAGAATAATGTCTTTCACTTCCATCCAGGTTAATACAAAGGATGTAAAGTCTCCATTTTTTTTTAATGGCTGAATAGTATTCCATGGTGTACATATCCCACAGCTTGTTAATCCATTCCTGGGTTGGTGGGCATTTAGGCTATTTCCACATTTTGGCAATTGTAAATTGAACTGCAATAAACAGTCTAGTGCAAGTGTTCTTATGATAAAAGGATTTTTTTCCTTCTGGGTAGATGCCCAGTAATGGGATTGCAGGATCAAATGGGAGGTCTAGCTTGAGTTCTTTGAGGGTTCTCCATACTTCCTTCCAAAAAGGTTGTATTAATTTGCAGTCCCACCAGCAGTGTAAAAGTGTTCCCTTCTCTCCATATCCATGCCAGCATCTGCATTCTGGCTGGGGTTAGATGGTATCTCAGGGTGGTTTTGATTTGCATTTCTCTAATAGGTATGATGAGCATTTGTTCATATGCTTGTTGGCCATTCATCTGTCTTCTTTAGAGAAGGTTCTATTCATGTCTCTTGCCCATTGATATATGGGATTGTTGGCTTTTTTCATGTGATAACTATAGATCCTAGTTATCAAGCTTTTGTCTGATTCAAAATATGTAAATATCCTTTCCCATTGTGTTGGTTGTCTATTTGCTTTGATTGTTGTCTCCTTAGCTGTACAGAAGCTTTTCAGTTTAATGAAGTCCCATTTGTTTATTTTTGTTGTTGTTGCAATTGGCAGTCTTCTTCATGAAGTCTTTCCCCACGCCAATATCTTCCAGTGTTTTTCCTATGCTTTCTTTGAGGATTTTTATTGTTTCATGCCTTAATTTTAAGTTCTTTATCCATCTTGAATCAATTTTTGTGAGTGAAGAAAGGTGTGGGTTCAGTTTCAGTCTTTTACGTATGAATATCCAGTTCTCCCAGCATCATTTATTGAATAGGGAATCTTTTCCCCAAGGTATGTTCTTATTTGGTTTATCGAAGATTCAGTGGTTGTAAGATGTTAGTTTCATTTCCTGGTTTTCTATTCGATTCCAAATGTCCATGACTATTTTTGTGCCAGTACCATGCTGTCTTGACCACTATGGCTTTGTAGTACAGCCTAAAATCTGGTATGGTGATACCCCAGCTTTATTTTTATTACTAAGAACTGCCTTAGCTATACGGGTTTTTTTCTGGTTTCATACAAAAGGCAGAATCATTTTTTCCAAATCTTGAAAGTACAATGTTGGTATTTTAATAGCAGTGGCATTAAGATCCCATTTGTTAAAGAGGCAATAATGTTAAATAACAGATTTCCAGAAAAATAGAAACACTACCACATTACCATACACAATAATCATGGTTCACTATTTATATTTCAGAAAGAATAAAAGTGTCAACAGATCTGTTTTAGGATGGACAGATTATGACATTTTCAATTCTAAGCATGGTAATAGTTTCTCTCTTTCCCAGGACATGGGGTATGAAGTTTCTGCTGACTGGATTAGGAATATTTCATTTATCCTTTAAATAATATTGAAAAAATGGGCATTATCATCACTATTTTGTAAAAGGGAAACTGAGTTTCAGAAACCTAAAGGTATTTCCCTATGAAGGTTACACAGGTCACAAGGGAGAAAAAACTGTATTAGTGTTCTTGGGCAGCCACAACAAAATACCATGGACTGGGTGGCTCACACTGCAGACATTTACTTTCTTACAGTTCTGGAGGCTGGAAATGTCTGCTTCCAGCAGTTCTCCCCTCTTCTCTCTTCCTCTTAGCCCAGTGGTTCTCAACCTTCCCAATGCCGCCACCCTTTAATATAGCTCCTGTGGGTCACGACCCACAGGTTGAGAACGGCTGTCTTAGCCTCTCTCTCTCTCTCCCTTTCCCTCTCTCTTTTTATCCTCTCATCCTCTTCCCCACCTTTTCTCTTTCTTCCTTTTCTTATAAAGCCACTAATCTCCTACTGAGAGCCCCACCCTTAAGACCTAATTTAACCCTAATCAGCACCCCAAAGTCCCACCTCCAAATATCATCACATCGCAGGTTAGGGATTCAACATGTGAATTTTGGAGGAAGGGAAGGAGGAACGTAAACATTCCGTTTATATAATAACAACAAAGTCTTAAACATGGGTCTCCTAGTTCTTATTTTCCTTTTACTTGCCCTCTAAAACTCAGAGTACCTGCCATGACAAGCCCTCACTGAACCCTCTCTCCAGGGCTGGGCTGGCTCCATGCTCTCCTGGGCATTCCTTTAATGCAGCCCTTTTCATAGTGTTTAAGAGTGACAGACAGAAATCAAGGGCTGACTGGACTGACTACATGGTGGCCTTTCAAACAGTACTTTTCCCCTCCCCCAGAGCTATCTGGCACATTCCATGGCCCAGTGGGAATGGAAAACTCTATTTGTACTATTTGTTTTAGGACCATTAGAATTTCAAGACAACACAAATGTTACTGTTGCTTTGAAGACCTTCAAAAGCTCCAAAACCCTATGTTTTCAAGAAGTCTGAAATAGTCACCTTAGAAAACTCTAATTAGTATTGCAAATTAAATGTATGCGCTTCTGGTCAAGGCATGCCACGATAGAGGTTTTTTTATACCACACAGGAAAACCTATTATCTCGGGAAGAAGTGGATGTCTAAGTTGTTTGATGTTTGGTCCTGGCTTTTTAAAAAGCCCACAAGTAAATTTTACTGATAGGCGCCCTGGGTATCAAGCTCATCTCTTTTCAAGGTTTGATGATAGCAAAGTCTCCTGAGATACAAGCTGTGATACGGAGAGAGGGGTGGAGAAAAAGAACAATCCCCATGTCTTTGTTCCTTAAAAAAATGACTCATTGATCTCCTCCTGTGGCCCCTGCCAGAGCCCCTGCCTGCTGGGTTTTCTGAGTTTCTGGCGAAGCCTCCAGGACGCCAAGCAGGAAGTGAGGTCATGATTGTTTTGGCAGTTCGGGTGGCGTTTATCCTTTGGTAGCAGCTGAAGTTTATCAGGAGGTTTGGCCTTTGCACTTTGAGAAACCAACTATTATCTCATCCACAATTTAGAATAATAAAAAGTCCATGGCAGCAGAACGTGCAGTAAGTACAGATAAAGAGCGAGCAGAGGAAGCCTGGTGTTCCTGCGCGCGCCAGGGCCCCAGCGCACAGCCCTCCGCGCTCCGATAGTGTCGGCGGGAAGGCGCCTGCTGCGCTCTCGCTCGCTCGCTCTTGTCCTAGCTCCAAGGCAACACATTTCTTGGAGGGGGCCTAGGAGTACAGAGAAACAGTTACATCTTTAGTTAATAACTGAGGTTCAGTTGCTTCTGTCTCGGCCCTACAACAAGGTGCACTCCAGGAAGACAGGACTTTCGTCTGGCTTTATTCACCAGTGTATCCCCAGCATCCAGAAGACTCACAATCAATAGATTTTCAATGAATGGGTGCATGGAAACAAAGTTATTATCATCACAGTTGTACAACTGAGGCAACTGAGGCTTGGGGAGGTTAAATAAGTTAAGCCTCCATTTCCTTAACTGCTGTGAGGATTAAACAAGTGCTTTGCAAACAGTAACATGGTGCTAGCTGAAGTCATCTCCAGATCTCTATAGGCTGCCCCTTGGGAAGTCTCAGCAGGAGAGAGCCTGCTCTGCCTTCTGACTCTCCAGTGTCCTTCCCTGCGGCTGAGGAGAGGCCAAATGGTGAGAGGACTGGCCTACAGTATCTACAGCCCAGCTACTTCCCAGCTAGCTGGCTTGCTGGAGCCTGCCTGCTCACCTGGCCCAGGTGACCCTTTTCGCTTCCACATACAAGCTCAGTGATGTGTAATGGGGACACTTAGCTTTAGAGAGACCTCGCATTCCTCATCCTGGCTGGGTCCTGGCTTGTGTCCTCCCTGGGATCCGTAATCAGAGCTCTCAAAAGAGGGACTGGGCCTCCGTGGTGTGATGTCAGGAATGGCTGAGAAGGATTTGGTCACTACCCATCAGGGACCCTATGTGGAGACCTCCCACTCCCAGTGGGATGCTGACCAGATTTCCAATTTGGTTCTAAGTCTGAGATTTTATAAGCTTATGCATTTATAATTACACAGAGAAATAAGATTATTCTAGAACACTTTGCCCCAGGGGTGCATCTCAAAAACTAAAAAATAGGTAACTGCAGAAGCAAACAAAAAATCCTTTGCCAATGGTGCTTTAAAGATCCAAAGCAAGAGAAGAGTAACCTATCCTCACTGAAACGACCTAAGTTTGGTGAAATATCTGTTACTAACTGGAAGAAATACACACGTAGGTGAAGATGTTGAATAACTGTAATTTATAATCATTCATCAAGCAAGGGGGAGACTTAGGCAAATACAGATTCCGGCTTGACTGTAAGTGTTTTTGTTACATTTTGTCTTTTTATTTTTTTAAAATCTGGAATATATTGTGAGACTTTGAGCAGATGGTTATAATTTCAAAGCATGTATGTGCATTTATAGATTTTAGAACCCAAAATTTATAATTAAAAAATGATTGCATGTACATGTAGTGTTGAAAGAGAGAGAAAAAAAATGAAAAGCTTTTGCTGTAAGGTATAGAGCTTTAGAGTCTAAAATTTAGACCATCCTATTACTGGATGTTCCATAAACATGAGTGACCGTACCTCACAGGGGGATCAGGGCACGCCAAAGCCTCTTAGGCAGATCGGTTCCGCCCTCATCTAGAATTGGACCTCTCCCCTGCTAGTCTTGGTTGCAGTTGGTTGGAGCTGGCGCCTTACCCAGAGACGGAAGGGAAGTGTCTGTGCCAGTGTATACTGGCGACAAATGGCTGGACCTGGAGTCAGACAAAGCAAGTTGAAATCTCATATCTGCTTGTTAGTTGCACAACTTTGGGTGAGTTAATCAATCTCTTTAATCCCTGTAGAGTTATTGTGAGGATTAAATGTAACCACAATTGGCCATTTCACTATTTCCCTAATTTCCCATTCTCCATAGGCCCCATGTTCTCTTGTCTTTTCTTTTCTGGCTTGACTTGGTATGACCCATCTCTTTTTCTATTTTCTCTTCATTGTACTGGCCTAGAAAGCCTCCAGCCTAAGATGAACCCACCAAATGCTGCTCCAGGCTCCCCCCAAATCTCCGACCAAATGGTTTGTTACGGGGTCACAAAAACATGCTTCCCCTCTTCTTCCCCTTGTGCTCACAGCACCATTTGGGACCCAGTTTACCATCCTTTTCTTGGCTTCTTTGAGATATGCCTTAATGTTTTTTGCTTTATTGTTTAAAATAAGAGCGGAGCCTTTTTTCTTGTTCAAAGGACAGTAATACTACTTTTCAAGGGTCAGAACACAATGATTTTATTGAAGCCATTCAGTTAATGGAAGCACCAAATTTTGGACAGAGCCCCCCAACCCTGTGTGTCACCAGAGGACCTACAGATTGTCACTGCAAATTCTAGAGGCTTAGAGCTGCATGTCCTGAGGACCTAACACAACTGAGAGGTGAGCCAGGCAGTCCCTGCAACTCAGTGTCAGCCTCAGAGATAACCATCAGCTGATTCCTTTCCATTACTCTCTAAGGACTGAAGAGTTGAGAAGTAAATTGATTTCATCACTGAATTACGGGACTTAAAAGAGAGATTTATAAAAATCTAGTTGGGGTTCTTTCAGTTTCCAAAGAGGTTTGAGAGGGTGGTGGTGGAGTGGGGGTGTTGATTGACAGGGAGCAGCTATGGTCTCTGGGCCCAGCCTTTTGGAAGGGAAACAACTCCTGCGTACTCTCACAAGCACTCCTCCAGGATGCTTTCTGGCTGCAAATGTCTGCATTCATTTGGAGACTTGCTTTTTTTTTTTCAGTGTCTTTTGCAGCTATTGCAACTTCTAGCTCTAGGAAAAGGTATGAGGGAGTTCATGTCTTTGCTGGCAGTGTTGGAGGAAAACCAACCAGTCCTCCCAAAGATGAGTTACTCATGCTGTGAATTCACTGGGTAAATAAAGGCTGAATAATGGGAAGACTTACTCACATACCGTAACAGACACTCACCACCATCCGGCCGTCTGGCCTTCTGTTCATACCCGCATTACTCCTTACTCTAAATGAGGGTAATGGGAATTAATACATATGTATTAGGGTGAGGAGAGGCCCTGGGGGACATGAGCTAAATACCAGCACAATGCCCCTCTCTAGGTAGACAACAGGATGCTTGGGAAGCACTGAGTAATGTGGAATGATAAATCACGTATAGGTTTGTCAATATCTGCCAATTAAGCTTTCTCCATTCCTGGAGAAAGGAATAGAACATTTCTGAGAAAAACACTGGCATCTGAGCAGTTCCAACAGTTGCATTTTACTGTGTGCTGTTTCATTAGGGCCATTTCTTTCCCCACTGACTTTCATACTAAAAAACAGTGGAAACAATTTTTTTTAACTTCAAAATTGTGTCTGCAGGACTAGCAGTCATTAAATAATAATAAAAAAAATTCATCCCACAAGGCAATGCTTGATAAAGAATACCCCTAAAACGTGTGATGTGCTTGGCCAAACTGAATTTCTGAGCCACCCATTAGGATCCGAGTGTGTGAGCAGACTTTCTTGTACGCTCACTCTCTCTCATTCCTATCAGTGATAGCTGTAGTCCTTGCTATTGATTATTTATATAATGCCCATATAGTGAAATATATATCATGCATTATGAACATTAGCCAGTGCTTCTCTGTGGCTTATATCACAGTACTCTATCAACCTGCTGTATAAACAACCTCTCTCGTACACAGGCCGGCACAATTGTCCTGATGAATTGATCTTGTTCAGACCCTGTGTACATATTAGAGCAATGTTTTATCACCATATAGATATACACACACACTCCATAGTCACTGGTATTAAAATAAATATTGTGACTTTGTGGAGAGAATGGCCTCACTGAACAAGGGGTGGCCTCAGATGGTCTTTATCAGCCATGCAGATAGGAGCATGCCGGCTCGCAGCTTGGTTGTCTTGTTTGGTTGGGAGTTCTTCCCATTAAACTCAGGAAAAGTTCTGTTCTTCATCAGATCAATCCTGTGGGATGAGCTTAGTCTGTGTGTCCAGGAGAAATCTTACTGCTCTCTTTAGATCTGGTCAGTTAGAGTTTCACTAAAGGTTTTGTTCAGTTGATTAGCATTTTTTAACTATTTAGCAATGTATCCTAAGCACTATGGGAAACATAAACAAATAACAACCCTTTGGAGAATGGCTCAAGGTCAAAATTGTTCTTTTTCAACAGCTTTACTGAGATACACATTGTATCCTACAATCTGCCCATTTAAAGCATGTAACTAGATGATTTTTTTAGTGTATTCAGAGTTGTACAAGCACCATCAAAATCAATTTGAGAGCAATTTATCACCTGTAAAGAAATCTTCCACCAAATAGTAATCACTCCCCATTTTTCTCTTCCCAAACCTCCTGACCCCAATCAATCACTAATCTACTTTCTGTCTCTGTGGATTTGCCTAATCTGGACATTTCACATAAGTGAGGCATACAATATGTAGTCTTCTGTGGTTGGCAACTTACTGGGCATAATGTTTCATTGATTCACAATTTAGCACATACCTATGTCAGTACTTTGCTCCTTTTTATTGCTGAATAACACTATATTGCATGGCTACATCACCCTTGATGTTTGGTTGTGTGCTATTATGAACAGTGCTGCTATGAACATTTATGTATAAGTTTTTGTGCACATGCATGTTTTGATTTTTCTTGCACATCTATTTAGGAGTGGAAGTGCTGGTTCATATGGTAATTCCATGTTTAACTTTTTCAGGAACTTTCAGATTGTTTTCCAAAGTGGCTGCACCACTCTTCATTACCATTAGCGATATTCAAGGGTTCCAATTTCTCCACATCCTTGTCAACACTTGTTATTATTTGTTATTTTAATTACAGCCATGTTTTGGATATGAAGTGTTAATCTCATTGTGGTTTCAATTTGCATTCCCTTATGACTAATAATGTTTCATGTACTTACTTATTGGCCATTTGTGTATCATCTCTGAAGAAATCTTGACACAGATCTGTTGCTCAATTTTCAACTGGATTATTTTTTCCTTTTGTCATTGAGTTGTAAGAGTTCTCCACACATTCTAGATATAAGTCCTGTATTACATGTATGATTTTCAAATATTTTCTCCTTCTCTGTGGGTTGTCTTTTCACTTTCTTGATAGTCTCCTTTGAAGCACAAAAGTTTTTAATTTTGATGAAGTCTAACTTATCTATTTTTTTGTCACTCATCATTTGATGTCATGAACAGTCTGTTTCTCCTTTTGTCAATTCTGCCAATTTTTGCTTTGTATATTTGGGGGCACTGTTTTTAGGTGCATCATATTCATAATGATTACATCTTTCTGATGAATTAACCCTTTCATCATTGTAAAATGTGCTTCTTTGTCTCTTATAGCAATTTTTACTCTGTTTTGTTCAATATTATTGTAAGTATTCCAGCTTCTTATGTTTGCTCTTAGCATGATGTATGATATATTGTTTTCCATCCTTTTACTTTGCATCTTGAGTATATAAAGGATGCCTAAAGAACAATAAGAAAATGGCAAACAACCAATTCTTATTTTGTATAACCCAGCAACTCCATTCCCAAGTATGTGCCCAAAAGAGATATGTACATGTACTTAAGGAAATGATACCTACGAGAATGTTCACAGAAGCAGTGTTTGTAATGGCCTCAAACTGAAAATAACCCAAATGTACATGAATAATAAAATGGATAAGTAATTTTTGGTGCATTCATACAATGGAGTATTATATTTTAGTGAGAACAAATAATATACAACCACACCTGATAATATGGCTGAACCTCCCAAACAACATTAAGTGAAAGACCAACACAAAATAACATGCATGTATAAATCCATATAGTGAAGACATGAAAATAGATAAAATTAGTCTATGGTGCTGAAAGTCAGGATAGTGGTTACCCTTGGATGGATAGGTAGTGAAAGGAAGATTCTAGTGTGTTTTTTTGTTTGGGCACTTGTGACTCAGTTGTGCTTACTTTGTGAAAATTAATTTATATATGTACTTTTCTTCACATATATTAGACTTCAGCTAAAAAATTTTAAAGAGAGGTATTATTTAGGTAATATATGGGATGCTTTATGTTTTCTATAAAAAGCTAGTATATACTAAAACCTGACAAAGGTGGAGCAAAATTTTTTTTACCAAGCCCACATATAACTACAAATATAAAACACTTATATAAATACCAGTAAATATAATCTAGAATTATATTAAAAGAATAATCCTCTAGGAAACTATGAATCTAAGACTATCATTGATTATATTAATAGACAAAAAGAAACAACTTTGTGCTCATTTTAATAACTATCAAAAGACATTTAACCAAATTCAATATCCGTTTCTGATAAAAGTTAAACATTACACATAGAATAATCCCTCAAAATGATTAAAAAATTATCTCTAACCAGTAGCTTACATCATATTTAAGAGAAAAATGATAGAATAGTGTTTTCCAAATTTATTTTGTCAAGGCACGTGATTTAAATTATAATATGTTGAAACTACCAGTATGCGTTCATGACATATACACAATACTATGTTAAGATGGGACTTCTCTGTTGACTCAGAGTTTCAGTTGAGGCCCTCAAATCTGACAGTAAGTACAATAATTGTTGACTATCTCCACAACCTGAACCTCTTGGGTGATGCCAGACTGTCATGCAGGACAGTTTAAGAAATCATGAAACCCTCTGACAATGCTGACGCATCACTCCCCAAGAAAACAAAGAATTACTGTTATTATCTTTTTTTTTTTTTTTTTTGTAGAATGGCTAGTGGGTCAGATATTTTTCTCATGAAGGAAATAGAGTATTCAAGTCAAGAAGTAGGGTACTCACTGCATCCTACATTTAACTGTAAATGTTATAAGGGCTGATATCAAGTCTATTTTTGTTTTCCATAGTACCACCAGCACCTAGCAGAGAGCCTGCAGCCAAGTAGATTTTAAATATTTGAAACATGAGTGTAGGGTGACCAAAACATTTAATACACCTAAAAATAAACTCAAAGAAATGTGTGCATATAGGGACAACTACAAAACTTTACTGAGGAAAATAAAAGAAATAAGATCTATATAAGAAAAATTACAAAACTCTGATGAAAGTAATCAAAGAAGAACTAAATAAATGGAGAGGTATTCCATGTTCATGGATAAGAAGACTCAATATTGTCATTATGTTGATTCTTCTCAACTCAATCTGTAGACTCAACATAATTCAAATCAAATTGCCATCGAGTTATTTGGTTAATATTGAAAACTTAATTCTAAGGATTACATGGAGAGGTAAAAACCAGAATAGACAACACAATAGTAAAGAAGAAGAGCAAAGATACTATCAGACTTTAAGACTTACTATAAAGCTACCATAATCAAGACAGTGTGACACTGGTGAAAGAACAGATAAATATATCAATGGATCAAAATAGAGGACCCAGAAATAGATACACAAAAATTCAATCAATATTTGACAAAGGAGAAAAGGCAAGATAATGGAGAAAAGGTAAGTCTTTTCAACAAATGGTGCTGGAACAACCGGACATCCTCATGAAAAATAAAGAATCCAGATGTAGACCTTACACACTTCACAGAACGTAACTCAAAACAAATTATAGATTTAAATGTAGAATTTCTAGAAGATAACATAAGAGAACATCTAGATGATTCTGGGTTTGGAGATGACTTTTTAAATACTACACCATGGGTGGTGCCTATGGCTTAATGGAGTAGGGCACCAGCCCCATACGCCAGAGGTGGTGGGTTCAAACCCAGCCCCAGCCAAAAACTGCAAACCTGCCCCCCTAAAAACAAAAAACCATAAATACAACACCAAAGGTCTGATCCATGAAAACAATAATTGATAGTCCAGATTTCATTAAAATTAAAAAGTTCTGCTCTGAAAAACACATTGTCAAGAGAATAAGACAAGCCACCAACAAGGAGAAAATATTTATAAAAGACATATCTGATAAAGAGTTGCTACTCAAAATATGTAAAGAACTATCTAAAGTCAAGAAAATACACAAATTATTTAAAAAATGGGCAAAAGATCTGAACAAAAATTTCAGTAAAGAAGGTATACACAGATGGTAAACAAACATATAAAAAGATGCTCTACATCATACGCCATTATGGAATTGCAAATTAAAACATTGAGATACTACTATACCCCTAATAGAATAGCAAAAATTCAAAATACAGTAGAACCTTGGTAAGTTGACCAGATTAGGGACTGTTAGGAACTGTTTCACATACAGAGGTGGTCAACATAAGGAACTAGGCCTGCTGTGCTGATACATATGGCATGGCAAGTCTATAAACATTAGGTCAACTTAAGGAGGTGGTCAACAAATGGAGTTGGTCAACTGTGGAGGTTCTACTGTACTGACATCAACTGATGGCCGGGATTTGAAGCAATGGAAATGTCTTTTATCACTAGTAAGAGTGTAAAATTGTATAGCCACTTTGAAAAACAGTCTGGTAATTTCTTATAAAACTAAACATACTTTTATCATATGATTGATCAGCCATGATTCTTGGTATTTACTCAAATGAGTTGAAAACTTACGTCCACACAAAACCTACAAACAGATGTTTAGTGCATCTTTATTCATATTGGACTACAGGTGCCTGCCACAATGACCAACTATATTTTTTGTTGTTGCAGTTACCATTGTTGTTTAGCTGGCCCAGGCCGGGTTCGAACCCACCAGCCTCAGTGTATGTGGCTGATGTCATAACCACTGTGCTATGGGCACCGAGCCAATCATGATGTATGACTTTTTTGATGATAAGTCACAATCTATTGGCTAGGCTTTTGTTGAGACTTTCTGCATCTATATTCATTAGTGAAATTGGTCTGAAGTTGTCTTTTCTAGGTGAGTCTTCCTGGTTTGGTATCAGAGTGATGTTTGCTTTATAGAACATGTGGGGAAGATTTCTTCCTACACCATCTTGCTCCTTCCCCTCATTACTGTATTTTTTTTGTAACTTTCAGGAGTCTTATGGTTGAGTCTTTGGAGTTCTCTAAGTATAAGATTATATTGTCAGCAAAGAGGGAGAATTTGACTTCCTCTGCTCCCAATTGGATGCCCTTTATTTCCTTCTCTTGCCTAACTGTATTGGCTAGAACTTCCAGCACTATGTTGAATAGTAGTGGTGATAGAGGGACAATTTTGTCTGGTTCCAGTTCTAAGTGGAAAAGCTTTCAGTTTTATTCCATTCAGTAAAATATTTGCTGTGGGTTTGTCATAGATAGCTTCGATCAGTTTAAGAAATGTGCCAGCTATGTCAATACTCTTCAGTGTTTTAATTAGAAAAGGATGCTGGATTTCATCAAATGCTTTTTCTGCATCTATTGAGAAGATCATATGTTTTTTGTTTTTTGTTGTTGTTTTTTTTGCTTGATACGGTGAATAATGATTATGGACTTAGTATGTTAAACCTGCCTTGTATCCCTGGGATAAAACCTACTTGATCATGACGTATGACTTTTTTGATGATAAGCTGTTAACAATTGGCTACGATTTTTTTTTTTTTTTTTTAGAATTTTTGCATCTATATTCATTAGTGAAATTGGTCTGAAGTTCTCCTTTTTAGTTGGATCTTTTCCTGGTTTTGTTATCAGGGTGATGTTTGCTTCATAGAATGTGTTGGGGAAGGTTCCTTCCTCCTCAATTTTTTGGAATAATTTCTGAAGTATGGGAATAAGCTCTTCTTGAAGGTTTGATAGAATTCTGGGGTGAAGCCATCCTGACCAGGACATTTTTTTGTTGGGAGATTTTTTTACTGTTTCTTTTATCTCAGTGCTTGAAATTGGTCTGTTCAAGAGATCTGTTTCTTCCTGGCTAAGTCTAGGGAGAGGGTGTGATTCAAAATATTGATCCATTTTTTTCACATTGTCAAATTTCTGGGCATGGAGTTTCTGATAGTATTCAGAGTAATATCTTGTATCTCTGTGGCATCTGTTGTTATTTCCCCTTTATTGTTTCTAATTGAGGTTACTAGAGATTTTACTTTTCTGTTTCTAGTTAGTATGGCCAAAGTTTTATCTATTTTATTTTTTTTTTTTCAAAAAACCAACTCCTTGTTTCATTACTTTTCTGAATGATTCTTTTGTTTTCAATTTCATTAATCTCTCATTTAATTTTGGATGTTTCTTTTCTTCTCCTGGGTTTAGGCTTAGATTGTTCTTCTTTTTCCAATTCCAGAAGATGGCTTGTGAGTTTGTTGATGCATTCTCTTTCCTTTTTTTGGATGTAGGCATGTGAAAGTGATAAATTTTTCTCTTAGGACTGCTTTTGCTGTATCATACAGGTTTCGGTAGCTTGTGTCTTCATTGTTGTTATGCTCAAAGAAGTTAATTATTTCCTCTTTTATTTCTTCCTGCACCCAACTGTCATTCAGCTCAAGGTTGTTTAATTTCCATGCCTTCGTGTGGGGTTGAATGTTTTGTTGGAGTTGAATTCCACCTTCAGTGCTGTGTTGTCTGAGAAGATACAAGGTAAAATTTTAATTTTTGATTCAGTTGAGGTTTGTTTTCATCTTAGAATATGGTCAGTTTTGGAGAATGTTCCATGGGCCTACAAGAAGAATGTATATCTTTAGTTTTGGGATGGAGTATTCTATATACACCTATCAAAAACAGTTGTTCTAGGGTCTTGTTTAAGTCCCTTATATCTTTGTTTAATTTCTGTTTAGAAGATCTATCTAGTTCTGTTATTAATTGTGTTATTGGAAATCATGTTGCTCAGACTAATTAAGGTGTGTTTCAAGAATCTGGGAGCATTTAAGTTGGGTGCATTTCAAATAATTGAAATGTCTTCTTGTTGTATTTTTCCCTTGACCAATATGAAGTGTCCATTTTTGTCTTTTTTTGACTTTAGTTGCTTTAAGTCCACTTGTATTTGAAAATAAGATTGCAACCCTTCTTTTCTTCTGAATTCTGTTTGCCTGCAAAATTATCTTCCAACCCTTAACTCTGAGTTTTAATTTGCCTTTTGAAGCTAGGTGTGTTTTCTGCAGACAGCAAATGGGTGGCTTGTGTTTTTTTATTATTTTTTTAAATCCAATCAGCCAGTTTATGCCTCTTCAGTGGGGAATTCAAGCCAATAACAATTATTGAGATAATTGATATGTGTGGTAGCATTCTATTCATCTGATTTTGTGAAAGTCCATTGCTTAGTTTTATCTTTTGCATCAGTATAGAAGCTGGGCTCTGTCCTTTAATTTCTGGGTGTTTACTTTGTGGTGGTCCATTGTGATGGTCAGTGTGTAGAACAGGTTGAAGTATTTCCTGTAAAGCTATCTTGTTGTGACAAATTTCCTCAATGTTTGCCTATCAGTAAAAGATTTGATTTCTCCATCAATTGTAAAGCTTAGCTTAGCAGGATATAGAATTCTGGGCAAGTAATTGTTCTGTTTAAGTAGATTAAAGGTAGATGATCATTGTCTTCTTGCTTGGAAAGTTTCATTAGAGAAGTCTGCAGTCACTCTGATGATGCCCCTGTAGGTCAACTGGCGCTTACTCCTGGCAGCTTGCAGAATCTTTTCTTTTGTCTTGACTTTGGACAGAGTCATCATAATGTGTCTTGAAGAAGCTCTATTTGAGTAGAGGTGACCTGAGTCTGATATTCCTCTGAAAGGGGTGTGTCAGAATCTTTGGAGATATTTCAGAAATTTTGACTTATAATATTCTCTAGTATGGCTTCCATTCCTCTGCAGGCATTCTTCCCCTGTGGAATACCTATAACTTGTATCTTTGAGCACTTCATGAAGTTCCATAATTCTGTCAGTGAACATTCTGCTTTCTCTTTCTTTTTTTCTGCCTCTTTAATATCTACTGCACATACTCGAGTATAAGCTGACCCGAGTATAAGCTGACCCCCTTAATTTTACCCTAAAAACTGGGAAAACTTAGTGACTCGAGTATAAGCTGAGGTGGAAAATGCAGCAGCCACTGGTAAATTTCAAAAATAAAAATATATACCCAAAACAATTACAATAAT